>VYZP01009704.1:37647-67621 GCA_013400635.1 Hypocryptadius cinnamomeus
ATCCATCCAGCTTGCATTTGTAGTTTTCTGTTCAGTGTAAACTTTCACTTATCTGTATTCAACTCCTACCAGAGTCCTGCTATCACAGGGGTGAGGCAAATGGAAGAAAACAGGGGAGTACCAAAAGATACAGGGCTAGAACAATTCAAAGTGTAGACAAAATTCTCATAATTTACTGTATTCTTAACAGAAAAGGGAAGCTGGAAAGCAGCAGACTGGTCTTTTATTTGGCAGAACTCCAAATTAATCTAGGTTAAGTGAAATGGAGAAGAGAAGATCATGGCATTTCCTAGGCACAATGCTATACAGTTTCTAATAAAATCTTCATAATTTATATCCCCTTGCTTCTGAAACTTCCTGCTAATGAGAACCTGAAAATTCTAACCTGTTTGCACCCTCATAATTACACCCCTTTCTTCTAATCCACCATGCTGCTATTCCCAAACATATTGCATGGTAGTATATTGAGAAATATGGAATGGAGTGCTTTGGTTTAGCACTTCACTTTTTTTACATGATTTTCCACTACTTGCTCAGTGATGGTTTCATCTTCTTCAATATTTTTTTTAACCTTCTGGCCCACCAGATCAAAGATGCATTCTGGGGGAAATCCCTTCGGCTCTCCCACCTTCACCGTCAGCATGTCAAGTGTCAATATTGCACCTTCAGGAATTGCCACTTTTGCCACTACCGACTTTCCCAGCTACAGGGAGGGGAAAAAGAAAAAACAGTGTTGAAGTTAAATACATTGCTAGCTTAGTATAACACAAAAGGATACAAAATATTCTGCAGTTATTTTAGAACAGGTTGTGTAGAACTGCCTTCTCCATTACTTATTCCAAATGAAGATTAATTTACCATGGTTACTCTCACTCTAACTAGGCTGCCAGGAACATGCAGATGTTTTCTGAAACCAGACAGTGGTTCACTGGAATTTTTCAAAATCACAATGGAGGGAATCTGATTAGAATGACTGGTATTTCAGCTTAGTGTAAAAGCAGCTCATATAAAATCACAGAGATATTATTCCTATTACTATTGCCAAGTACTTGGCACTGGTGAGGCCACACCTTGAATCCTGTGTCCAGTTCTGGGCCCCTGACTACAAGAAGGACATTGAAGTGCTGGAGTGAATGCAGAGAAGGGCGACGAAGCTGGTGAAAGGTCTGGAGCACAAGTCCTATGAGAAGTGGCTGAGGGAGCTGGGGGTGTTTAGCCTGGAGAAAAGGAAGCTCAGAGGGGACCTTATCACTGTCTACAACTCCATGAAAGGAGGCTGTAGTCAGGTGGGGAGTGGTCTCTTCTCCCAGGCAGCAAGTGACAGAACAAGAGGAAATGGCCTCAAGCTGTGCCAGGGGAGGGTTAGACTAGATATTAGGAAAAATTTCTTCTCTAAAAGGGTGACCAAGCACTCAAACAGTCTAGAACATGGAAGCAGTTGAGACATGATCCCCGGAGTTATTTAAAATGTGTAGACATGGCACTTAGGAATATACATTAGTGGCTGGACTTGGCAGTGTTAGGTGGGACTAAATGATCTCATGGGTCTTTTCCAACCTAAATGATTCCATGCTGTTACTCAACTTAGTTAACCACTGGATGATGAACATAGAACTCTATTATAATCAAAATTGCCAACATTATGCAGTGTGAAATTTTCTAAGTGCAGAGGCAGAAACACTACTGCAATAAGCAATTTGCAAACTATTTTTCTGAATACAGAGTTATTAGCTATAGGTCTAAATTAGTTGCAGGTTTACACAAACCAAAATCAAAAGTTACCTTTTCATTGCAAGCCATTTCACAGGGCAAGAGCTGTTTGATTGGAGAACCCATTGCTTTTTCCACAGTACGGATGGCTTTCACTAACTCTGCCAGCTCATTTGGCTCCAGAGATGCTTGGTGGTCGCTTCCTTTCCATGTTTTGTCCAGAGTCACGTGGCGTTCCAGTACTTTGGCACCCATAGCAACAGCTGCCACTGAAATGGCTATGCCAGTTTCATGCCCCGAATAGCCAATGGGGATATCAGGAAAAGCTGACTGATATGCCTTGAATCACGACAGAGTTGGTCTGAATTACCAAGGTAGCAGTTTCAAAAACAAAGCAAATTTAACAGTGATAACTGCAGTGGACGAATACTGTGCCATAAAACAAGCAGTTGGTTCTGCAGAGAATGCAACCTTTTAAATTCAACAAGTCATACTGCATTACCAATCACCACATTCCAAATTTGACTAATATTATCAATACTGACAAGAAAAAGGAAGCATGTTCTCTTCTACAACTTACGTTTCTCCTTTTAATTCAGTTCTACTATTCAAGGTCTTCAAAGCCTGTATCAGTTCAAGCAACAGTAATAGTATCCTATTATACTATAATACTATCCTAAAATAGTTTTTATCCGAGAACCCAGTGGATTGGTTAAACTTAATCTGTATCCAAAACAGATTTGTTCAACATTGTATTTAAAATCTGAAGCAACCTTTTAATCCACACACAGAGAACAGTCACCAAATCCTAAAGGCACTTAAGTGCAGCCATGTGTCATTCTATTAAAAATAATATACTATGTGTGCATAGATCTAAGTGCTTGAACACTGGCCAGTTCAGGAAAACTTTCTTACATCACTCTTTGGCATATCCAAGTAACATTTCAAATGAAGGAAACTATAGTAGGGTCAAATCAATTTTCTACATGGCTCTGACACTCACATGAAACTTTTTAAACAAAGTTTCTGGTCTACCTCCCTATTTAGAATTACATTCTCACTTAATGCACCTTCTTAATGATAACTGTCTACATGATTTTTCTTAGCACTATTAACCACAGGGTTAACCTGATAACCATGTCATGTTTTCCTCTGTTGGAACTGTGAATACTCCAGCAATATCCTTTATCATATTCCTCAATGATGAGTTCTGCTAAAAAAGGACCCAGTGGACCTTTTTACTTCAGTGTGAATTGGAGGAACGTGACACATCTTGTAACTTCTCAGAAGCAAATTCCAGCACACCTGAAGTCCTGGAAGTGTATCTCAGTAACAGGACACAGCCCTTCTCTGCTACCCTACCCACAGCATGCTCTGTGTTACTCACTGACCGATATAACACGGAGATTGACGTCCTCTGGCTGAAGCGGGTATGCGCTGGTGCACTGCAGGAAGCAGAAGTTTGGATTTATGGCCTTCACAATCTGATAAACCTGATGCATTGTGTTCATCGACTGCATCCCACTGGAAATCACCATTGGGCGACCTAGACATTAGAAAATATGCACAAGTTTTGTCCTAGGTCTACAAGAAAGCTACCCAAGATTAAATTAAATTCTTTTAAGTAAATTAATTCAGTAAAACTAGAAAAGAAATCTGGGTAAAACTTTTTTTTTGAAGTTTGAAATTTAAAGAAACTTCAGATTTTTTCCCAAAATTCAACTGGAGGAAAAACATAATAACAGAGCTACTGAGAAATTGTGAGGTTCACCAAGATGGCTCAAAGAAAATGCTTACCTTTCTTTGCAGTCTTTTCCAAATATGGAAAATTATTTGTATCTCCTGATCCTACTTTGAAAAATGGAACATCCAGTTCATGTAGAAATTCCACAGCCATCTACAAGGAAAAATCATGTTTTAACACTCCACTTCACATGGATCAAGGGATAAAGAACTACTGTGCTTGGAAATAAACAACCCTTTAACACAGCAAACTCCAAGCTTAATTAAACAGGTCGGTATTACACACAGTATTATACAGAAAAAACACTGCTCCCGAAGTAACATTTGCTATCTTGATAATATTAGTTTCTGATTTCCCTCCAGGTGGAGTATAATTATCATACCTTCTTTAATACTTCTATTTTACTGCAAAACTTTGACTGGGATCACTGTCTCAAGGCAGTCTCTGGTCTCACCAGCTGTACAGTCTGCTGCTTAGTACCAGTGAGCTCCATCTCAGCTTGAAGATGAACCTGTGTATCACAACAGTCTTGCTTTTTTCTCTCTTTCTTTAAACACTACCAGAGAGAGCAACTACCTGCAGATGGAAGTCTGCCTGTTGAAGAAGAAATGTGATACAAGCATGCACAGAGTTTTCCTGCCACACATGTCCTACAGGTCAGAAATATTAAGCCACAGAGTGTTTAAAACTACAGTAGACAGTAGAATAGATTCATCATACTTGAAAACTTGTATGGGCATATCAAATAAGCACCAGGAAAAAAACCCAGAAGTGCCCAAAAACGGAAATCCAAAATTAGTTTGCTTTTAGGAGAGATACTAGACAATAACATATGCCAAAACAAAGACTATAAAACTGTTTATTTAAATGCTAATTATACTCTGTATAAAAATATGAGTGCTATATTGAAGAGAATTCAAGAATTATTACAGGCTTCCTGAAAATGGGTATTACATCAGTAAGTGACCTTTTAAAAATTAGTACTTTATTGGAAGAAAAATTAAATTCCAAATCTATCACAGGCAAGGAGTATTTAAATCCTCCATTCACCTCTGAGGAAAATAATGAAATAGTTGCCTTTACCCACAAACACTTTTAATTTCTTCAGCTCTTTCCTTGTTGCAGTTACATTTACTTAATGCCTGAGAAAGAATGCTAATGTCCACAAAGATAATCATGTCTTATTTGATCTATAGATCTTACTGATCTACCATCAGTATGCTGGAGATTAAATTTTTTGTACCTGTGATATATAACTCTCTATTCACTATTTAATATAGTTTATTCAGATGTATTGTGCATAAAGACAATATTAAATAGACACATCTTCTCTCAGGAGATGGCAAAAAATTAAATATGACAGGTAGACCTTGCATCTAAGGCCACTCTTCATTAGGTAAATATCTCTTGAAAATTCGCAGCTCTTCTTTAAGAGATTCAAGAACCAGGAAGTAATTTCAAATAACAGGAATGACATTAAAGGGAGTGGTTCAATGAGATCCTGCTTTGTCTCCGGTACACACCGGAACAAAACAAAGAAGTTATTCATAGGCTTTTTTATTTATTTCATACATCACTTAAATAATTTCCTCATATAGTTAAACACACAATTTAACCTCTTTGACATAACTGGACTTCCAGAGATTATGTTAAATTTACAGAAGTTAATGTATAAAAACTTTCAGAAGTTAATGTATTCTTAAAGAGTTTTTATGTCAATTTATGCAATATTTTAAGATCCAAGCCCCTGTCTTGCAGAAAAGCCACCAGAAATATTAGGAGCTGTGTAATATAATTACTGCTCAAAAAGAAGGAACAAACTTGTATCACTTCTGTTAATTAGCTGATAAAGCCACATACAAAGGAGCACAGCAGAGAAAAAGAGGGATCCCAGCAGCAGAAAGTGATCTTAGCTGCTGCCTATAAAAGATGTTCTGTGTTGCACTACAGCCTTTAGAAACCAGAGGTTTTAACATCAAAGAAGGAATGTGGGGGTTTTTTTCTTCCCAAAGGCACATGGATCTTTTAAGTTCCCAGATACAGAAGTCCAAGACTCTTGAGTTCATTTACTCCTTTCTTAAAGGAGTGCATGTTGTCCAGCAGGTCTTCTAGATGTGAAGTAGCAGTAAAAGAAACATCACCACACTCTCTTTTCACAGATCTATTTGTGAATCCGTGGCACTGACTTATTGCCATATACACACAACATATTTGTCTATTGTCAGATGAAGAGGGAGAACAAATTATAAGAAATAATGCTGATATATCAGGAATTGTCTCTGATTGCAAGAGTGAGACACTGAACAGATCACCTTAGAACACTGAGTAAATCACATCCTTATCCTATCCTGGATATGTCTACTTCCAGAAAGCCAGGGACATTGCTCTGCTGGCCATAGGCAAGAGTGGCTAGTTTACTTCTGGTAGGGTCTCTTTCCATTTGGTTCTCTGTATTTTCTAGGCCACAAAGAAAATGAATCTGTAATCTCTGTCTATACTGAAGTTCAAGTGTTACCTGACCTTTACAGCTTACACGTATCAACTGTATGTTGCATTTGTTAATACTGTTACTACCATTGTTCTGAGGCAAGTGACATACCACAGCTACAAGTATACATGTCTTAAGGGGGAACAGCAGCAGGAGTTCTGTGGAGTTGTGAAGCGGGTGACTGACTGTTCAAGAGCCCACTGGCAAAAATCAGTAAATGATTCAGCAGTAACAGGACAAAGTGCTGAGCCCCTTCATGAGATTAGTGAAAGAAATAGAGGCATAAACACTTCTGCTGTTTAGAAACACCACAGGGGTCTAGTAAACAACAAGGAGGGAGGAAAAAAAGATGGAAATAATAGGGATTAGATCAAGAAAGGAATCTGGTTTAAAAACAGAAGGAAGCTTGAAACCAACACACCAGACAACACCAGAGAGCAGTCTGATTGCCATCTTGATCTACACTCTCAAAGCCTTAATTGTTTATGAAGGTCAAAATGAAGTCTTGTCCCTAATATTACTTACTGTGTATAAGTAACTCAACACATGTGGCAAGTCTTCCAAAATATTCAGCCAAGCATTGTAGAGACACAGGTGAACTGGCAAATTACTCTAGGTCTTTAGGTTAGAAATTGATTGTCCATATATTCTTGTTCTGTAAGAACTATCACACCTAATAATACCCAACAGACACAACAGCCAGACTCCCCTTGTCATTCCAGTATGGCTTACATACCTCATCCATGCCAGAAGCTGTGAAGAAAATGCCAATCTCCTCTGCATACTTCTTTAGCTCTCTATATTGGTCATGACTGAACTCCAAGTGGCGCTTGTGTTCCCCATAAGTCTTTCCCCAGGAGTGTTTAGAGGTGTAGGGCCTTTCTAAGGCTTTCTTGTTGAATTTGTACTCCAGCTCACTCTTCTGGAACTTAGCACAGTCTGCTCCGCAGTCCTGCAAAACAAGCTGGTGCACACTGAGTGGAAGTGCAAGTGAACCTGCACTCACCTAACTCTGAATGCAAGGAGTGAGTAACTGATGTGCTCATCTGTTGTGGAGGTTTCACATTATCATCACAGCAATCACAGAAACGGTAACGAACGTAGAGTGACTGTGGACCTACACATGCATGAACCCTTTTATTTCAAAGTCGCGATACACTTAGTAGAGCAGCAGTTCAGGGAAATCACATTAAACCTACTAAACTTCTTAGCTATGCATGTTGCTTATTTGAAGAGCTGACTTCTGTGGTGTTTTTCCCAGATTAGCTGTCCCTGATAATGTTACATTAAAAATCCTGTTACATTACAGGATTCTGTGGAACAAGGAGTATGAATCTGAAATTCATAGCATCATCAAGGCTGGAAGAAACTTTTAAGACCATCTAGTCCAACTATCCACCCGGCATCACCACAGTTACCCCTAGATCACATCACTAGCACCAGACACTCTTGAACACCTCCAGGAATAAGTCATTTGAAGGAATAAGAATTCATTTGGAATCATACAGTGAAGACAAATCCCCATTAGAGCAGTCTCCACTTTCACTCCAGTCACATAACTGAATACACCATACCCCGAGCTGTGATGATGTGTGGTTTTCTATCTGTTCTACATTAGTTTGGCTGTCTTACTGGATGACACAAGCTTTACTGCAATAAAGCCCTGATGTCAACCAAGTCAAACTGGAGGTTCATTAGAGATGGTTCAGCAGCTGCCCGGTACTTCCTAAATTCCCTGTAAGCTCATGCCCCAGCTGCGGGGCTGCAGCCATGACACAAGATCGCAGAATGAATTAGTTGGAAAAGACCTCTGAGATCATCGAGTCCTTGAGGTGACTGAACACCACCTTGTCAAACAGACCACAGCACCAAGTGCCACGTCCAGTCTTTCCTTAAACACCTCCACGGACAGCGAGTCCACCACCTCCCTGGGCAGCCCCATTCCCTGTTCGGCTTTCCTGTGAAGAAATTCTTCCTGATGTCCAGCCTTAACCTCTGTGGCACAGCTTGAGGCCACGTCCCCTCATCCTGTCTCTAGCTGCCTGGCAGAAGAGACCGACCCCCACCTCGCCACAAGCTCCTCTCAGGAAGTTGTAGAGAGTGACGATGTCACCCCTGAGCCTCCTTTTCTCCAGGCTGAACAACCACAGCTCCCTCAGCCGCCCCTCACTGGACAAGCACTCCAGACCCTTCACCAAGTTCAAACGCAAGGGTCTCCCTGCAGGCAATCTGTGTTTGGAATAAACCCAGGCCGCGCCCCGGCGCTCTCGCTCACCCGCCTCCCCCCCGCGCGCACCTTGACCATGCGGATCATGCGCTTGGCGATGTCCAGGTCGCCCTGGTGGTTCTGCCCGATCTCGGCGATGATGAAGCAGGGCTGGTCGCCGCCGACGCGCCGCCCGGGGCACAGCTCGAACTCGCGAGCCATGGCGAGATTGCGGCAACACCGCGGCCCGCCCGCGACTGCGCCGCCGCTCCTGGCCCCGCCGACCGGGGCACAGCCGCACCAATCGGCGCCGCCATTCCCGGCCCGTCCGCCCCTCTTCCCACCCGCACCAATCGGCGCCGCCATTCCCGGCCCGCCCGCCCCTCTTCCCACCCGCACGAATCGGCGCCGCCATTCCCGCCCCGCCGCCCCTCTTCCCACCCGCAGCAATCGGCGCCGCCGGCGGGCGCGGCCTCCCTCCCTCAGGGCCGCGGCAGGGGGCGCCGCGGCACCGCGCCCTCAGCGCTCCCCGTGGTGCGGCCGCCGCGGAGCGATGCCCGCAGGGACACGGCCCGCCCAGGAAACACCAGCTGGGTGCTCCACCCAAGAGACCCTTAAAATCTTCCAGCGAGGGTGACTCCACCCCTCCCGGGTAACCTATTCCAGTGCCTGACCATCCTGACAGTGACTTTTTCTTTTTTTTTTTTTTTTTTCCTAATATCTAATCTGCATCTCCCCTGTCTCACCTTAAGGCCCTTTCCTCTTGTCCTCTCACTGCAGGTCCGGCAGGAGACACCGACCTCCACCTCACTACACCCTCCTTTCAGGACTTGTAGAGACTTGGCTCAGACAAACCTTTCCATGATACATGGAAATAAGTGGTAAAACGTGAAGCAATGGCCAAGGCCACTTCTGAGATTATTTCACTCCAAAATCCCTCTCTGACTGACATGCAGATACACTTGTGACATTCTGGGCCTATCTGTGAGGTTTTTAATGGAACTGAAAATCAATAATTTCAATTGTTAAGATTTTTATGGTAAATATCTGGTGTTCTTTTGTTTATCTGGTTTGTTTTGTATTGGTGAGCGATATAAAGCGCAGTTGAGTCTCATTGATACAAAATGTTAGTACCACAGTTACAGTACAGTAATTCTTTTTGCCAGTATTAATTGTTCCCCAAGGAGAACTACATCCTTCTGACAGACTGCAGTGACTGATTGAACACAACCAGCAGGCTCAAAGCTGTGTAGGACTACATGAGAGATAGCCTATGAAATTGCCTCAATTTAAAATCAGAAATGGCCTTGATGAGTGATACACTGCAATATGCCAGTGGCTCTTGAATAGGATGTTGTCTTTTACAAAGGATTGAGTTTTGTAAATTATGGTGAGAACAAATTTTTTCTCTTTGTGTGACCAAGAATTGCAGACCATATAAAATGTTTGTATCTGTACAAAACCAGCCAATTCTCTAGAGACAGGTCAGTTGCCTGAGGCTGTCTCATAGACGAGAAAGTTTCTGGACAACAGAACTCACACTAACAATTTCTACTGGTCAATTACATTGACTACAGTCACAGGTGGATACAAAGGCAGGTGTAGCTTTTTTAGGGGTGCTGAATGACTGTTACAGAAAGAGATCTGAGTAAAATACAGTACCATTAAAAAAGGTTGCATTTATGCAATGGGTAATACATACTTAATGTTTTTATGAAAATTTTCCAGAGGAAAAAAATAGAAGGTTGATACTATACTGCAGGTATTACTGATGTACCCCATATGGGCTAAAACAGTATAATTTCAGGAATTACACAGAATTGAAAGCCATATTGTAGTCTGTTGAACCTTAGGATACTAAAAATTAGCGGTTTATGAAAACACCTGACACTCAATATTGGCTGTGCAAAACAATTTGTGAATGTAACATTAATACTGCATGCATAAAAACACTGAGAATAATTATAATGAAGTTTACCCCAAAAGTTCGCTGATTGAAAAAGCAGCTCCTCGAGTGTTTCTTAATTGTAGTACCTGAAGCAGGCCTCTAATGTGCTACGTTTCACTGAATTTTAGTTTACACTGTAATATACCACCTACCCCATGAGACATTTCTGCAACTAAACTACATGGCTCGAGGCCAAAAGCCCAGTTTGTTCTTGCAGCTCCTTAGGTGCTCTAGGTTCTTCCTGCATAAACAATTACCACCAGCTCCATAGAACAGACACACCCTTCTTTCCTGGGGCAAGTTCCTTGTTCAGTCATCAGGTGAAGAAGCAGGAAAAAAATGCCTCCAGAACACAAGTAATTAACTTCTGGAATGATTTTGCAATGACATAATAACATTTTGCATATTATAGCCTAAAAATGACGGAAGATTGAGCCCCTGTGCTTTTAATTATTCAGTATTAAAGTAGTAGAATGAAAGGTAAGATGACACGCAGTGAGATATATATATACACACACACACATATATAAATATTTCTAATGTAAAGCACTAAAGTAAGAAACAAATAATAATAATACAGAAACTGTGAACTATTCCAGGCAGTTTTACACTCCCCAACACTTCCTAATAAAGGTCTGGCCACAATAATTGCAACATTGTATTCTGTAAAACTCTGTTTCTGTGTGATGTCTAAAACCCTGATTCTGTTGCAGGTTTGTCTTTTATTGCAGTGGGAGAGCCAGCTCACACTGAGGATTTGATGGTCGTATTTACAGACAATAATGAAAAGCTTACAGAGAATGCAATGGAATACTTGCAGCTGGAAGGGACCTACAATGATTGTTTAGTGCAATTGCTTGACCATTTCACCGACTGCTTGTCAGTGTGATGGTAGGCAAACTGAATATACATGCAGTAATGCTTTATTCAGGAATTACAGAGCTTGAGACAACAAGTGCATGTAGTTTATGTACTCAGACACAGACTTCTAGACAGCCCTAAAACTTGACTGGCATGATAAAAGATATTTGAAGAGCCTTGGTCCTGGAAACAGATTATGTGCTTGCAGCTTTGATATAGTTTTTAGGAAGAAAATTCCATGATAATCCAGTGATGACAACCATTTGCCAGCAGCAATTCCTTTTAAATATCAAGATCTAGTACATTTCAAAAAAACTTGTCTTTGTCAGTGAATTTTAATTCTGTGGTCTTATTTCCCTGGATGATATACTCTGCAATTCTGGGGGTGTTAACTTCCCCTGGCCACATAATCTATTTGTCTTGTTCATGAACAGTGCATAAAGTACATGCACTTGTTGTTGATTGCTTCCTCATCCTCCTTGTTATGTCTAAAGAAGTGTTCTCAGCACTTAAGATTATAATTGTTAAGAACCAGAAGCTGACTGCCACTGAGGTGTTTATAGTCTCATGGCCTCTGTTTTTAGCCTGTGCACATATTTTCAAGGTCTCTGGTGTTATCCCACTCTTAAACTCTACATCATAACAAAAGACACCTGGTACCCAATTTCAGTTTGCACTAAGTAAATTCACTCAAACTAATGACAAACCAAACAGCCCACCAGTTATTGTGGCCTTGCAATGCTAGCATTAGTTTTCTTACTAGCAATGACAGTATAATTTTTTTATTGGGCCATCCAGGCCATAGGTGAGAGGTGGTACATCTCCTTGTGGTGACAGCAAGAATTCAGTTTCTGCAGATTTTCTTTATTTCAGCCCGACACAAGTTTCCACACAAGTTCTGACAAGCTAAGAGGACCAGCATGTTTCCCTTTTGCTCTGAACAACTTTCTCATGCAACTTTGAGAACAAGCCTGTGTACTGGAAATGCATCCAGATGTGCTAATAGCCCAGTAAATTACAGTAATGGATTGACTTGTCCTTTCACCAGATCTTGTGGAGTTTAAGTAACTTTAAACAACTTTCACAGGAAGAAGTGAGAGATGGAGATTGCATACAATATTTGAGAGGGGTGGCTGGGATGATGTGAATGAGACAACTCTTGCTGACCAACAGTGATTAAGGGTTACAGAGGCAGGAAGGGATTCAGAAGGGAAAAGATATAAGGAGAAACTAAGGAAGAGTGACAGAATAAAGTGATACTGGCTGATACTGGGCCAGTGGATTGCTGAGAATGATGTGAAGCCCAAAAATCTGAGGAGCATAAGAAGATGGACTAAAAGCTGGGAGACAGGGGAACTTGAAGGATGCTGGTTTCATGAGAAATGCTGCTGGAAATAGCAGCTGAGGGGACTGAGTCATGAAAATCAGAGTCTTTCTCTAGTGCTATGAGTAATATGAGACAAATGGGACTATAAATAAGGGGTCTGCATGAGAAGAAGGCAGATGATGTTAAACATCATCTTTTTCCCCCTAAAATATCACAAGCAAAGGACTATGATCCATTAGAACATAATCAAAATTGGTAAAGATTTAGAATTTAGCTAGAGGCCTACCTAGAGTATATTTTCTCCCTCCTTCTGTACAACTGTCTTCTCTCCTTTGGTTATTTCCTGAGCTGCAGGAACAGAGATCTCTATGTTCCACCCTGTGTGTATCACTGGGGTGCACTGGCTTGCAATTTTTGACTTGACTAGACACATGATCAAACAAAGCACATGTTTAGGGCTATACAACCCTCAGATAGAGGGTTGTAGTTCATAGAGGCTGCTAGTTCTAAGATTTTTCAGTCATAATTTTTGTCTCTTTCAGCATACTTAAACATTGAACTGAACAGTCAGTAAAATACCTCCCCCAAGAGCAATCTTGCGCCAGACTGTACCAGATGTACTGGAGGTGACTGTCCTAGTCTGTATATCCTGTGTTTTACGAGACAGCAGGGAAACAGTGACCAAAGCTTTAGGGAAGAGAAAGCTGGTCCCTAAATCAGCCAGTTCTGATTCACTGTTTTTGCTATCAAATTTCTGGATGATACTGGGCTAATCACTAAAATAAGCTTTTCATATCTAATTGTCAATCTGAATTCTTATAGCTGGCTTATTCAAGGCATTATTGTTTAGTTTACAGATCTGTTGAATTATTACAGCTACAAATCAGTATGATAAATGTGCTGAACTAACACAATACCTGTATAAAATACTTGGTCTTTGGCATCTCTGAATTGACATTTGGAGTAAGTAGACACCATCCAGTCCATGGATCTGGTTGTACTTCAGTACTGCTCTGCAGGAGCAGAGGAGGGAGAAAAGTACACTCTGCACACTGAGGGCAGAGAGGGAGAGGACTAATACTCTCACTTTTCTGGGAGGTGTGTAAATATAAATTATTACTTTAAGAAGCCTCCACACAATTGTAAAAGGCGTAAGGACAGAAATAATACATCTGTTGTCAGAGGAACAGTTGAAAATTGTGTGATGCAGAAACCCGTGACACACAAAACAGTGAGAATAAACAGAATGTTTGTTTGTCAGCTTAGCTCGGAGCTGTCAGTCCTGCCTCAGTGGTGCTGTAGGAGTGCCAGTCTACATCTCAGCCTCCTGGCCTGCCTGGATGACATCGCTCATCATTGACCTGCTCATCACTACAGTCTGTGGGCTGAGGTTGTAGCCAAACCCATTCTCAGCTGGTTTGTACATGTTAGTCATAAATTCCCACTCTAAGAGGCACGTGTTGCGTCTGGGTCCAGTTGCTTTCCTCCAGCAGATCAGAGCCCAGGTGTGCTGCTGCAAGGAAATAGACCTCTAACACTTCCAAGTATTAGAAAGAAAACTGAACTGGCTGGAAAAATAAGCATTCACATAGATGCTACTGCCTTGATTACCCAGGGAAAAAAAGTCAAGTTAATGTTTTTTGTGATAAGGCAGCTGAATGGGTGCTTTCTATGTGTTCAGAATGTAGATTACTTTGACACTTAAACAGGTGAAAGTGGTGCAATACTTCATCTTCTGTATGGAATTCAGTCTTAAACCTGTTGTTGTTTTAGGTGGGAAATGAGAAGATTTTGGCAGATCCAAGAGCTTCAAAAGAGCTTCAAAAGCTCTTGACTACCCAGTTTTCCATATAGTCAAACTACCTTTCAAAGTTCTTCCAAAAATTAATTAAAAAGGTAAAAAAAAATCCTCTGTCAATAAAGAATGGCTTTTCCCCTCTACCAGAGCCTTCTTAATTTCCTTACCTTGCAACAGTCTTCAGTAAATTGTGATTTCTACTCAATATGTTCTTCAACAATCCCTATATTTCAGGTGTCTATCATTTATTTAAGGTTCAATTAAACCATTAAAAACAAACAAAACAAAACAAAAAAAACCCCACAATCTGAAAAGCAGTTTACAGCAGAAATAGAATTAGTTACTTTTATTTATACTTCTTTGCATGAGTTGTTTTTATGAAGTCAGGTTCTTCTCAACTTTTTGTTACCTGTGTTGGGTTTGGGCAAGTCAAAATACTCACTCTGCACCTCATGGAATGCTTTTGTGTCTGTAAATCGAATACAGAAAAGGCTGCTGCTTCATTGTTTCTAAGGAAGCCGACAGGATTATAATACATGAAAGAAGTGGTAAATTATTTGCTAATATTTCAATTAATTTTACTACCTTAGGAATTGCAGAAGTTCCACATTCAGAAGTGATACTAAAATACTAAGACAATGTATTGTGAAGTAGCCTTGGGAATCGAAACTGTAGAACAAAAATGTAATACAGATTGTCCAGAAAACTTGACTGGAAACTAATTTACTGAATACATTTTCAAATATACTACTGAAGTAAAATTTTTCATGGAATACTTCTGATGGTGGGGGAATTTACAATTCCTGCTGTAAATTAAATAGGTCTCTTTAGTTATGTCAGAGAAAATGAGGGTGAGATTATAGGACAGAAAGATGCTTATTGCCTACACAGTTGCAATCAGTTTGGTCAGACAGGCTAGGAAGCTATCATCTGTGGAAAACAAATTTTTCTCTCAGGACAGTTCTGTCAGGAAGACTTCTGGCAAGTCTTCCTTTGCGTGTAAGAACTTCACATGCAGCACATTCTACAACAACAAGAAACTGTGAAGTCAAACAAACATGTCATTTCTTTGTGGAATCAGAGATTCTGTTTAGTCTTCCACTAGTGAGGAATTCAAAATGTCTTTCTGTGAACTTGTTCTTTAAGAGATGAATGGTAATTGCCCTTATTCAGATGAATACTTGTTCTTTAAGAGAAGAATGGTAACTGCTTAAGGAATCCTCCTAACTGGCATTTCAAAGATGATTGAATGGCCTCACAATGACATCAATCTTCTTCTTTGTTGGCATGGATGCCGGACAAGAGTAGATTAAGCAAATTTAATAAGGCCAGAATTTGAGGCTTCTTGCAGGCTTCAGCAGTTCTACATAGTAACTGAGGTTTTTTTTTGCTTGTTTGTTTTTGGTAATAAGCCTTTATCCTGAAAAGAAGAATCCATGACCTGGCTTGAAAATGTGTTCCAGAAATACCTGCAAATAGGTACCTTTTTCTTCTACACAGGGCTTTTTCTTCCTGACAATAATGAGTTTTGTACCAAGAATTAGAAGGAATCCTTCAAGCATATTCTTCCTTATTTCATACACCTCTCAGAACACCACAAAATGTTGACTTCACCATCTTCATGGAAATGCAACATGCTATAAGAGTTTTTCCTGTGCATTTCCTCTGGCTTCTTTTAGCAAAGGTGATGCTCTTAAGAAAACAAATGGTAAGGCATCAAAAACCTAGTTCTAGTTTTCCTTTTGTTTCTGAGGAAGTAATGATCCATGGGGAGACACATACTATTGTTTCAACTATCAGAAAGACAGCTATCTCTACACTGGATTTGTATGCACCTAAATCAAACTCTCTACCTTGGATTATGAGTATATTTGGAGCACCTTATTAGGTCTGTTGAAATAAAACAATCCTAACTTTCAAGAATCTCAAGACTCTGTACCAGATAAATAGGCTGAACCAGACAAATTGTCTGGAACAAAGAAACTTTCCCTAGGTGGAGAAGGACCAGTTTAAGGAGCACATAAACAACTAGGCCTTACATACTCCACCAATGACAAAGCTGACTTTGATGTCTTTGGGAGTCCACCCTTGATGGTCTTTGAAAGGCCATGGCAACTGAGAATGTCCCTCAAGACTGGAAGAGAGCAAGTGTCACATCTGTCTTCCAGAAAGTCAAAAAAGAACATCAGCAGAGCAACAACAGGCCAACCAGCTTTGGGTGAGCCCCTGGGAAGATGACGGAGCCCCTGGGAGATGATGGATACCATTTCAAATCTCAGGAAGGACAAAAAGTCATCAGAAGTAGCCAGCATGCACTTATGGAGGGAAAGTCATGCTTAACCAACTTGATAACCTTCCACAGTGAGTTGCCTTGCCTGCTGCATGAATGGAGAGCAATGAGACATTGTTTACCATCGCTGTAATAAGGTTTTAATGCTGTCTTTCACAATGTTCTAACAAGACAAGCTGACAAAGTATGGGATAAACAAATGGATAGTGAGGTGAATTGAAGATTAGCTGAACAATCAGGTCCAGAGGTTGTGATATGTGGCACAAAATCAAGCTGGAAGCAAGTTCACCAGCATTATACTTCAGGGCATGATAGTGGGGCCAGTACTGTTGAGGTTCTTCATTAACAACCTGGATGGTGGAGCAGAGTGCTGCTACAGCAAGTTCACATATTATACAAAACCAGGAGGAGTGACTATTACATCAGAGGGTTGTGCTACCACTGGTAGGCTGGAGAATGAGGGGAATCTCATAGAGCTCAACAATGAGAGAAGTGAAGTCCTAACACTGGGATAAGAATAATTCCAGCCATCAGTACATTCTGGGGTCTGGAGAATAGCTTGGCGATGAAGGGCCTTGAGGTCTTTGGGAACAAGAAGCTTATCATCTACCGGCAATATGCCGTTACGATGAAAAAGGCCAACAGCATCCTGGGCTGCACTAGAAAGAGCACTGCCAGCATGTGAAAGTGATCCTTCCTCTGGATTCAGCACATCTGTAATGCTGAATCCAGTTTTGAGCCCACAGAACAAGAAAGACATGGACATACTGGAGTGAGTCCAGGCCAAGACAACAAAGATTATTAAAGGACTGAGTACTTTCGTGTTAAGGGGAGGCCCACTATTATCCATACAAACTGTTGGCAAAACTTTACCTTCATGGTATTGCTCACTCTATAATTCATATTCACATAATTTCAAGTATCTTGACCCCGTATTTGCAAACCATCCTCTTTATACTATTCTTGTCATATTACTTACTTACTTACTACTGTTCTGCTTTGGCAGTCTAACCCTCCACTCTGCTCATCTTTGTGCAGCTCCGTGTTTCCTTTAGGTAGGGAACAATGTCTATCCTCTGCTTACTCAGATTCTGTTTGAATACCATGCACAGCTGTGATGATTAGATACAGCTGTCAGAGCAACAAAAAAGCAGCATAGCGCCACATGTTTGTTAGTTGTAGGTTTGTTCTTTATTTTACTGATTACTGGCTGTTCCTTGGAAAGAAGGTGTGCCTCTTAACTTGGGAAGTTTGTGTTTAACAGTGTAGACACTACCAGCAGTGTCTCTTCATGCCCCCATCTAATTAAATTCTCATGGCAGCAAATGAGCTTGATAAAGCAGTTTGTCTTGCCATGGTACTGGAGGTCTTGTAGCAGAGGACAGGTTTGTCAATATGCATGTGAAGGAAGGGTGGGCCACTTCAAATCCTCCTGCCTTGCACGTGACTTGATGCACCCAAGCAGCCTCTCTCATTACAAAAAACCTGCCTTTCTTCTGGGGACGAGAACTACATATATTTAAAGACTGGCTTCTCTCGCACATTGTAGCAATAACCATGTCCCCCGTTTGATTGCCTGAGTAGGAGAATTGCTCTTTGGTCTTCCTAGGTAGTCAGAGTGGGCAGATGGCTTATTTAAGCTGCTACTATCAATATGAGTTATAGACCCTGGCTTGGCTTTAAATCCAGCCCCATCAAAACAAGGTGAACAGCTGCAGCATGACTGTAGTGCAGATGGGCTTGAGCTGAATGGCAGTGATGTGTACAAATGTTTTCTTTGTGGGCTTTAGTCTTCATAAACCCATTTAGTAGAACCGTTAATTGTAGCTGTAAGTGCCCAAGTCAGTGTATGTGCAGTGACCTTTAAAAATCTGCTTTGAGGGAGCTTCCAGATTGATGTGAAGTGATGTGCAGGGTAGCTGTTGTGGAGATTCCTGATGCTGGTAGCTTTATATGCCTCTCAAACCAGTTCCTTTTGGCTTTTGTACCTTGCAAAGGAGTGGCAGTCTGACCCAGGTAGGCAACGTCTTTCTGATAGAGGACTCTAGTTATAAAATACTAAGCTTTCATAAGTGAAAAGCTGGGAGGTTTTCCTAAATTCTGTATACAGCTTGAAAGTCACTAGCCATCAGCAGTTTGAGGGAACCTCTTAACCGGTTTCAATGGAACTGGACCAAATCCTAGTCATTGTATGCTCTTACCTTCAGCTTCCCGTCAACTGCGGGCTCTTGTGCAGAGAACTTCTAGTTAGAGAGATTTCCTGAGAAGTGATTCCTGTCCAGATGCCAGCTGTGAAAGGCCTTTCTCATTTGCATACTTACAGAGTGTTGTAAGGGCTTGCATTTCAATTTTTTTTTCTCTAGAAGCATCTGTTCTACTAATTATTTAATTTCTTAAATCAAAAACATTGTGAAAGATTCAGAGAAATCCCACTATTGTGGGGTTGCAATGCCTTTCTGTTGCAATGCCTTTCTTAATGTTGGAAGTGCAGAGTTGCAAACTCATATTTTCATAAATGCTCAAAACCATATTTTTAAACTACTTCTACACCAAATCTCAGTACATATTGAAACTTGAATTAAATTTTATCATCTTTCAAAGAATGGAGAGAAACAGAACAATCCTGACACTCCTTTGTAGTGTTTTCCTTTTCATATTTCCATAAGGGTTTATTCATCTAATATTCTGTAATAAACTCTTCTCCCCAGTGTGACACATCAACAAACCACTATGGATGAATAACAAAGGGTATGCTACTCTTATATTTTGTACTACTCTCTAAGGAGTAACACCTGCCTTTAGAAAAGGAGGTATCATGACCTCTTATACAGGGTAAGAAAGCAGGAAAGTAGTAATAGCTTTGTCAGTGCAAGAACACTTCATAGCGCATCTGAATGATACATGACATAAAAATTTTTGAATTAATCATCAAAACAGATCTAATAGCTGACTGTATTTTTCCTTGCATCTAAAGCAATAACATTCAGTTACTCATTCCAATAGAACACAGAAAATAATTTTCTTGGGCCATTTGAAAAATTGCAATTCTGCTTATATTTCATATTCCTTAATCCCTATTCTGCAATTTTTAGACAAGCAAGTAACCGGATTTGCTTTTCATTTTAATTCGCAATGTCCTACTTGTGTTTGTGCCATCAGAAATCCCCCAGAGGGCTAAGAGGCAGTGGTAAAGCAAAAGAGGAAATAGCTAGACAGTCATCCAAAATTCAGTAGTCATAGTTAAAGGGAAGCAGTGCAATATTCCTTTATTTACATATGAGGAAAGAAGAGTGATGAAAATGAATGTGGGAGTACCTTTCTAGAAGAAATTGTGGAACAAGGTCAGCAAGTTTCTGTTAGAGTGTGGCATACACTTCACGACGGCATTTCATTTTTATCGTCTCCTGTTGTGAATTATGGGCCTGCTTACTGCTATTGTTTTTAATTCTTTAGCTTTCCCATGGCAGCTGGAGATTACCTAAAATAAATAACCTTGCTGTTTTTCTATGAGAGGTGAAATTCAGGAAAGTCTAGCCTCCTGCCATACCAGCATCTGAATTTTCAAAGGAAAAACTAGGCACATTTTTATTTGACTAAATTAGGTGAAGGGAGCTCTCTGTCATACTACAAGAATTTACTTGTGCTTTTTTTCTCTAGCAAATGATATTGACGGAGGAAAAAGTGTAACTGAGCATGTGGTTTATCTCACCCATGAAATACACATGGGAAACCACTGTCTTTCAGACAGTTTAAAGTTTAAATTTTTCTCTGAATTTGGCCTCCTTCTGAAATACGTCTGAACATTTGTTTGGAAGTATAACATAAGCCTGGATGGCATTACCTCTAATATTTCATGAAACGTACACACAGACTTATAGGCAACATGTAAGTGGAATTAAACAAGTACCTCTTGCAGCAACTACATCAGCTTGAGGGCTGCCATTGTCATTTTCTCCTTTCTTACAGAAGTATTTTCCCCTTCCTGTCTGCTATGCCAATAAACTACATACATGGCCAGCAGGTCAGAGGAGGTGATTGTCCCTCTCTCTGCTCATGTGAGACGCCACCTGGACTACTGCACACAGTTCCAATGCCCTCAGCATAAAAAAGACATGGAACTGTTGGAGCAAGTCCAGAGGAGCCCACGATGTTGGTAAGAGGACTGGAGCACCACCCCTACAAAGACAGACTGAGGAAGTTGGGTCTGTTCATCCTGGAGAAGAGAAGGTTGTGCAACCTCCCACTATCTGAAGGGTACTTACAGGGAAACTGGAGAGGGAGTCAATGTCAGGAACTGTGGTGACAGGGCAATGGGTAATGGGTACATATTGTGGTAAACCCAAGGGGTTCCAGAGATGAGGATGTGGGAGATACGTGACTCTCAACTCCATGTTTCAGAAGGCTAGTTTATTATATTATGATATATATTATATTAAAATAGTATACTAAAACTATACTAAAAAGAATAGAGAAAAGATCCTTCAGAAGGCTAGCAAGAATAGAAAAGGAATGCATAACAAAAGCTTGTGACTCTCACAGAGTCCACACAGCTGGAACATGATTGGTCATCAAGTAGAAACAATCCACAAGGACCAATTGAACAAGCACCTGTTGCATTCCACAGCAGCAGATAGTTATTGTTTACATTTCATTCTTGAGGCTCCTCAGCTTCTCAGGGGAAAAATCCTGGCAGTAGGATTTTTCATAAAATATCATGGCTACAGGTACAAACTGAAATGAGGGAAATTTAGGCTAGATATTAGGAAGAAATTCTTTAAGCTGCTCTAGTGGAAGGTGTCCCTGCCCAAGGCAGCAGAGGTTGGGACTAGATGATCTTTTTGTCCATTCTAATCCCTTAACATTCTACAATTGTATGATTCCAAGCCAGATACAGAAATATGATCAAAGGAACTGTCAAAAAAATTGTATCAGAAATCACTGCCCTTCATTTTGTCAATAGAACACATGCTTCCCAAATTTACACTGGTTTGACCTTATCAATGTCTATAAATGTCTAAAGGCAGGGGTGTCAAGAGCATGGAGCCAGGCTCTTCTTGGTGGTGCCAACCACTAGGACACGAGACAACTGTCAAAAACTGATGCACAGTAGATTTCACTTGAACACGAGAAAGAGCTTTACTGTGTGGGTGACTGGAACAGATTGTCCAGAGAAGGTGTGAAGTCTTCCTTACTGCAGATATTCAAGAATCATTATAGACACAATCCCGTGCCAAATGCTCTGGGATGACCCTGCTTAAGCAGGAAGGTTGACCCAGACGACCCACTGTGGACCCTACCAACACCTTCCGTGTTTCTGTGACTTAAGCTTCCCTACGTCAGACAGAAGACACCCAAAATCACGAGACAAAGATGTTTGACACAACCGATGGTTTGGACGTATTCTGCAGGTCCGAATTCGTCTCCAAGTTGCCGACGGACCCGTGTCTTGTCCCAGCGGAGCGCCTGTGCTTTGGCAGGCTGGCAGAGGCGACTCCGGTGCCGCTACAGCCCAAGGGAGAGGATCCCGACGGAACGGAGCCCGCTGGTGCCACCCGGCTCTCCGAGGACGAGGACGGGGACGGGGACGGGGACGGGGACGGGGACCGGGACCGGGACCGGGACGCGCTGCGCTCCGCCCCGCCCGCCCGCTGCTCTCTGGGCACTGATTGGCTCGCCTTCCGCAGTCCCTGCCACGGCCGCTCGCTGATTGGGCAGAGCCGGCGGTGCTCGCCGCTCATTGGCGCAGGCGGGGCGGCCCCGCCCTTTCCGCGCTGCTGCCCGGCGTAGGCGCGGTGCGGAGCCGCAGCTGCCCGCCCGCCTTCACCCTTGGCCGACATGGAGCTCTTCACTGCCCAGCAGCCGCAGCAGCCGCCCGCCGGGCACGGGATGCCCGACGGTGGCGAGGAGGATCCCGCCGCCGCTTTCCTGGCGCAGCAGGAGAACGAGATCGCGGGCATCGAGAACGACGAGGGCTACGGCATCCTGGAGAACGGCGAGGTGCCCGAGGCGCTGCAGGGTCCCGAGGGCCTCGGCGCGGGTACGCCCTGCGGGGGCGGCGGTGGGGCTGGGGGCTGAGGGGTCCCGGGTCCCCTTGTCCCTCGGGGCGGCGCGGCCGGGCGGGGGCGGTGCCGGCGGGACCCTGGCCCCGGCGCTCTGCCCCGAGCGGGGCCCGCTGCCCGGGGGTGGTCGCGGGGGTGGGTCGGGGCCGTCCTGGGCGTGCTGTGCCGCAAGGTGAGCCACCTCCCTGCTCCTTCGGTTATAGTTGGTGTCCCCTGAAGGTGCCTAAGGCGTGCCCGTGTCCTAGCGCCAACGGTGCTGATCTCGTCTAATCCAGGAGCCTGTCTGAAGGAAGGCTTCTGAAAGCTGGATAAATCCGCCACTTGAGTTTCTGTCTTCAGCGGGGGTCATCTCAGTCTTAAAGCATAAGAGCAGTTAAGCTAATGTTTAATTTTACTAAACCATTAGCCTTTGTTCCTTGGTAACCTTTGTACTGAATGTAGCAAACCGACACTGCAGAACCCGCGTTTGGAGAAGGGTGGGAACTGTGTGTTGATAAGTATGGGTTGTAGTCTGATGGTGGCTAAAGCGGCCCAAAATAAACACTTCTCCTTATGAAGGATTTTAACTGAAGCCTCAGTGGAAAGGGGCTGATATTGCAACACTCTCAGAAGACTTTGCTTCTACTTGTCACCAGGGCCACAGGGACATATTTACTCTCATGTGACATCCCTTTGTCACTGCAGTAGGATGCCACTCTCCTTCAGACTGAGTTGAATAACTGCTCCCCAGTTCACTGTCAGAACATCTTTAGAATTAAGTCTTCATTTTGCAACCTGATATCAGAAATTACTAAAGTATCTTTTGTATGAGGGGGCGGGTTTGTAGTATCTCAGTCAATAAAGTTCATCTAGATAAACTGGATAATGGAGACCTTCCAGTGCTTATATAGAGGTAGCACTGCCCTTAGGATCAGCTCACTCGTATGGTCCAAAACATATGGATTACATACTCCTGAAAAAAAAGGTATTTGCTGTGGACTATTTTGCTCCAGCGCAAGAACTTGAAGATAATTGTTATCAGAACACCATCCTGTTTTGGTACCATACATAATTTGACTTCCGTATTCTATGTATAGCGCAGAAACAGACACAATGGTCACTTCCCTTCTTACTTTCAGAAGCCTTAGACAAACATCATGCCTTACATGGGCTTTATGTTCCAAACAGACTCTGGAGCATTAAAGTGGCTGTTTGAAAACTAATTTAGTTGAAAAAAAAAATCTATCATTGACCTTTCCACAATGTAGACCAGCAAGAAGAGTATGTTCTTTACATACATGTAGTGATGACTATTACAAAGTATTTCCTTGTCAAAAAGTTGATTTTTTCAATGCTTCTAGATTGGTTTGGTATTTAGAACTAGTTCTTAAACTGCCTTTCAAGCACTTTTTTCAAGTCATGTAAGTTGACTTGTCATGAAGTACAAAAGTGTTATTGGAGAACTTGAGGAAGAAGTTAATAAAATAATAAATATGATAATATGATCCAAGTATCTGGGAACTCTAGCCCAGGAACTGTACATCAC
Organism: Hypocryptadius cinnamomeus; assembly: GCA_013400635.1. Lineage (NCBI taxonomy): Eukaryota > Metazoa > Chordata > Aves > Passeriformes > Zosteropidae > Hypocryptadius > Hypocryptadius cinnamomeus. Next base: position 61,604 of record VYZP01009704.1, read on the forward strand.
ATTGCTTCTTTTTATGCTCTGGGATTGCTTTTATGCTCTGGCCTGTTAAATAGGTGTGGTAGACGATGCTTGTAGACTGGTGGTTACCCTGTTTTTTAACAGACATTGGTCTTTGTTGACTGTCAGAGCCTGTACACTCTTTCTCCATGTTAAAAAACGCCGACTTCAGCCATGCAAAATGTACTGGTTCAGGCATGGTGACAAATGATCTAATGACTTCTGTTCTGCTTGTGTTAGACGTTTCTTATCATCTGATCAGTACCTTAATAAATATCAGACAGTTGTAGTTTCTGGCATATTAGCTCATTAAGCTTGTCTGTAATTGAATAGGTGAGTGCAAATTTCTTCTTGAAACAATTCAAGTTCTTACGTAAATCCTTAAGCATCATGACCAGGGATTTGTGGATTTACTTTTTTTAACCGTAGCCTTTCTTGAACTCCTTATTTACAGGTCTGTTGGATAAGTTCTTTCTAAATACTGGGCCAAAAGTAATAACTTGGGCAGCTCTCAACTGAAGTTTGAAGATCTTAGCTCCAGATGTAGTTGCAAGCAGTCGTCAGCTTCTTGAAATACACTTTTAAGAATCATAGTTTCTCATCAACAAACAGTCTTTCAATTTCAGTCTCTTGGTAAATGGTTAGACATATACATGGACAGAAGTGAGCTTCATGAATTGAAAATATCAATATTGGGAATTCTGTTAATTGTTGTAATGGTGGATACTGGGTGAGTATGAGGGGGATGGCGGAATGTTGCCAGGCTCATGCGTCTCACACAGCATCATTTCATGTTGCCATGATCAGGGTTGGAATACTGATCCAGGCTTGATCCAGTAGGCCATTCATTATGTAAATAACTATGCCATTCAAGCTGCCTGAGCTTGCAAAAACCTAATCTTATTTCCCTTGGAAGGTGAAGCATAATCCCTGCTCCAGAAAGCAGAGAGTACTGTATAAATCAAGTAATACAATGCTGTTGCCTAGGTATGGGTAACATGATGTCTTATGACATTTCTTTCTCGGTGATGAATCAATGTCCATGTATTTGCAGTGAGATTCTGACAATAGTATGTCTTAAAGTTACATATGTCTTGTAGCTCACTTACCACATTCTCTGAGCAAGGGAGAGAGAGTTCAAGGGGAAATGTGTGGTTTCTAGGTCCTGTATGCCAATACAAACCATTCTGGCAGTTTCTCGAGTAGCTTCTTATGGGGAATTTCATTCAAAGACAAGCAGTTGTATATGTTAACAATCATGCAAATACACAAGTTTAATGTAGCCTGACTAGTCTCAAACATTGCTTTTAGATTTTCACGCTCTGTAAGTTTTGTCTTCGAAAGATGTGCATGAGCCTCTAGCAATTAAGAAAATTAGTTGTGTCTGGTGGTTTGTCTAGGTATTTCATTTAATAGCCTTTCAGGAAATGAGTATCAATTTGCTTCAGAATTGTTTAGAAAAAAATTGATTCCTCTTGTCTCTGTAGTTAGCACCACAGACAGAAAGAGTTCTTGTCTGTGACTATTGATTTTTTTCTTAATTGTTTGAACAGCTGTTGATCTGGGTTTTGCTATGCAATCAGCATATGAGGCTTCAGAGCCCCATAAGACAGACCCACACTGATAAAGGTATGATAAAGGATTGGTATCTGTCTAGCTTGTGTTAGTGATGCTGCATTATTATGAAGTCAGGACAGAAATTTTTTTTTGTTTGTTTTCAAGAAAATACTAGTGGAAATGTACAGAAGGTGGAAATTAGAGAAGCTGTTACACTGGAAAATTATAGAAGCTGTTATGGCACAGTGTTATTGCAGGTGTGTTTTAATTCTAGCCTATTGAATATACTGAAAATGAGGGAGGTCATGGGTTTTAATAGGACAGCAGATTAAACTAAAACACTGGAAAGAAGCACTCTTCCTGAGCTGCTTGCCTTTATTTTGCACACAGGCATGACAATGAATTATGGCTAGAAAAATTATTTCTCCCCCACGTTTTTGCATAACTATGTAAACAAAAGTTTTGTAGAAGATTCTTCTTTCTTATCATGTTATGGGTTAGAGGTATGTAAATGGAAAGCATGACTGTGCCTAGAAGAGAAAGAGGACTAAACTAGGCCTTGAGTGGTGAAGTTACTTAACCTTATGTCAGAATATATTAAACTTTATGTTCTTCTGTTGCTTTATCTAGAGTTGCTAATTGAAAGTAGCAGCACTTAGAGTACTTATTGTTTAAAAGAGATGCTGAAGGTAACTCATAAAAAATACTTCTATTTTAAAAGAGTATAAGAAAAATGTTTCAGTGTACTGCAAAGCCCTGCTTCTGATGTTTCAGGTAATAGTCCTCTTTTGCATTGAGAATAAGACTTTAGAGAGGCTGGTGAACAAGGGTAAACTAACTTCCTTTTAAGCCAAGAGATACTGAATGCAAATAATTCTGGTAGTAGCCTTCAGAATAGTTGATCATCATTGTCATCAATCTTTGAGGCCATACATTGACTTCTAGGACTGGAGTGACAAAATGGTTTTTGTATTTATCTTCAAACTACCCAACCTTTTCTTTTGAAAGCTGTAGTAAATGTGGAGGGCATTAATGCTAGCTTTCTATTTCTGGCAAGCTTGGGTGTTGTATCTCCTGTGAATGCAATGCAGCTGATATGACTTATCCTCTCCAGACTCTTCCAGACTCTAAATGGTATCTGTGTTGCTGTATGAATGTTCATTATTGCCATATTGTCAGCATGTGTTGCAGAACTGTAGATTTTTGTATGTGTTCATTCCACAGTGCCCTTAAAAATAAGAGTTTATCTTAAGTTCAAAAGCAAACAACAAGGAGTATGTATCATTGCTAACTGAGATGGTTTTAAATATGTGGATTTTAACTTCAGGAGATACAACACTGTGATAGAATTGAATGGACTCTGAAGGCAGTAGAGGAGTCTCGTTGTTCATGGCTGCTGAAAATGTTATGATGGTACTAGCAGTATTTAGGCTTTTTCTGTGGGAAGCTTATGAAATTGCATGTTTCTGTGAACAGAAAAATCTGATACACAACTAGCATTGATTACTGATATGAAGACTGGCAGACAGTTTTTCTGTACTTCATACTTAATTATACAAGCGTGAAGACTGGAGAGCTGAAATGAAGGAATGTTTGACTATTGGTCTTGTTCCAGTTAGCACAATTGTATTGGCATATGACAGCATACTGCTACAGTTCTGTTTCCTCTTCTGCTTGTGATAAGCTCAGTCAGCGTGCTGACTCTGCAGCTTAATTGCAAGTTCTGGGGAGCTCAGAACAGATGGGAAATTTCTTCTAATACTGCTAATGCTTCTAACCTGGGTGCCCTCTGGAAACATTTAGTTCAGTGTGTGTTAGTGGCTCTTTCTATGCAGAACAAAAATGGCCCTTAGACAAACCTATGTGTTTCATCTCAGGCACAGCCTTAAACAATGATGCTGTTCCTTTTACCTGCCAGCCTGAGTAGTGAAGACCATAATGAATGTTTTTTGGTGTGACAAGAAAAACATATTATCACTGTTCTTGGAAGCATCCTCAAGATTTATGAGCCCTCTCGCCCAGCTGGTGACTTTAGTCTTTTTAAAGGTCTCCTGTACCTTGCAGAGGAGTAGGAATCCAACAAAGTAGCAACCATCTCCTAGTTATAAAATACCAATTTCTCATAACTGAAAAGCTATTTTTTCTTAATTTGAGTCTTCCTCTGCAAAAGTTAGTAACTATGTTCTTGGGGACTAGTATTCTCCAACTTAACTGTCATTCTTGAATTGATGAATTTACAGTCCTCTGCATAATACAGTTAATGATTGCTCTTCAGGGGTCAGAGATAAAGACTTAAAACACTTGCCTGGTTCACTGATAAAAGAGTATGAAGAACTCCCTGTGTGCCATTCACTAGAATTATGAAATTGGTGCGTACCTAGCCACAAACAAGAGGATACAGCAGCATAACTTGCTTAGTTTTAGGTCAGTCATCTATCTGTTTTTAAGAAGGTGGTGCAAAATAACGTGATTTTTCTTCTTACTGTTTGGTACAGTCACTTCTTTCACTGAGGGGTATATTATGGTGGACACACTTTTGTGTGATAGATTTATCCTTGGTGGTATGAGTAACATGAGTACCTGGTATAACACACAGACAGTTGTTATGTGGTGCTGCTCCAGAGAGATGCCCTGCTGAGATTAGCAGTTCCTGAAAATCGGCGTGTATTTTGTATAGTCCAGAGATTTAAATAGTTTCAAAAACTTCAAAGGTTGACTCACAACTGGTATTCATTCTCTACGGCTGTGTGGCCACTGTCACTTCAGAGATAATAATGCTGCATCTGAAGTAGGAGCTATCAAGCATGTCATCACAGATGGTAGCAGGAAGGTGACTTTGCTAGGAATGTTAGCTGTATCTTTGAGCTAATTAGGAGATTACAACAATAGGATAAGACGTACCAGTTGTTGGCTGCAGCATTGTTAATCTTCCAGGCAGACACTAAAAAACTGGTAGTCTTCCTTCTTAACTTCAAAACAGTTGTGTAGTAGTCAGCTTCTAAGAGAGGGAGGACAGAGTGGGAGGAGATTTAGAACACAGTCTGTAGCAGCTTCTCAGCAGTATCAGCTCTGCTTTTTGTGTTGTTAAAAGCAAGATCTCATGATGAAGAAATGACCTTGTATTTCTGGTTCTGCAGAATGGTGGCTCACTTGGTTTTTCATGCCTGTCCAGAAAAGTGCAGGGAGAAGGAAGTGTCCCTGCAGGGTATCAAGTAACATTCACTTTCACAACTCCCACATTACCTACTTTAGTAAAGCTTTCCATACAAGTTACAGAAATCAGTAAATCTGGCTGTTCTATCTTTCTCAAATGACTAAACAAGTCACCTCTTTACAGATGCGGTTGATGGAGTGGTTAACGGGGATGTCTATCAGGTAAGATAGAAGTATTCTGTACTTAGAATGTGCTGTTCTACTCTGAGAACTTTACCTTAATATAGGCTAGTACTTCCTATTTCTTGTCTTTAAAGTAATTTTGTCTAAAGTAATTTTGTTTCGTATCTGAGGAGGGTCTTCTATGCTGGTAGCTCATCTCATGCAGTTGTCAGTCTTCTTAATTGTGCCCATCCTCTAAGTGGCCCTTTAGAGGCCACTTAAAGCAGCAGTTCACTTTGAAATGTGGCTTAACAGTAGATAAGCACGGTAAAGCAGACTGTTAGGCTCTGTGATACAGCTTTATGTTGACTTGCACTGGCTGCTAAGCTGAAAGTGTGCTCTGATTACCTAGTTTAAAGAAGAGTTTTCAGATTTGATTGCTCTTTAAAGATAATTCATGCATCCTGGTTGTCTCATCAAGATAGTCTTACAAGGAATGGACTGAAAACATTATACATTTCTTAGTGGCATGAAGACGTATGAAATTAAGCTGATGGCTAAAAAGCTCAGTCACAGTATGAAAGCATGTTAGACAGCCATGATAATGAAAAAAGGAGGAGATACCTGCTTTATTGGTGTCAGGGAGGAATGAGGCATGCTAAGGCAATCACTTTGTTGTAACTGAATTTCACGTCAGTTTGTCCACGGCATGGTCATTGCCTGGTGTCACACTTGGCTTGTTAGCCTGATTAAATGAATGCTTGAGAAGGAAGCAACATGTGAGCAATGTACTTCTTAGAGTTTTGAGTGAGTGCTGAGCTTTGTGGAGACACAAACGGCTTTCACTGTTGCTGACATTCTTATATCCTCAGCATTACTGTGAGATTGATGGGACAACCTGTATTTTACTGGCCCTTTGTGCTTCCTTGTACAACAGAAGGTAGATTTCCCTCTTTAGATACCTTGATTTTGTGTTTGGAATTCTAAGAGATCAGTTGCTTTGGTTGACAGAGCTTCCTCTTAATCAGAAAGAAGACACTGAATGGGCTATACAGAACTTAGGTTTTAGCTCCCTATAACCAGCTGGCCCTGCAGCTGGCCAGTTTATTTTGCTTTGGATGAAAGTGAAGCCTGGTGGTGTTGCACCAG
>VYZP01009705.1:0-14650 GCA_013400635.1 Hypocryptadius cinnamomeus
GACTTTACATATGTTTTGTTCAGCCAGGTGACTTCACAGATCTTATTTGACCAGCACAGCTGAGTCTGTGGTTCAAGGATACAGTAAATCCTGCTTGAGTGATCCTAGCTCGGATTAAAAATAGGTCATCATGGTGTCAGGTGCTCCCCTGAAGCACTCTGCTTCTTCAGAAGTCTGGAACGGGTTAATTTGCACCCACTGGTTTTGTGCCAGCCTGAAGCTTTGCTTATCTGTCAGAGGGCTGATAGTGTGGAACCAGATGCTGGGCCCTGCAAGTCATCTTCTCTCATATCTCTTATCTCCTTTGGAACCTACAGCTCTGAGGCACAGCCATGAATATGTAATTGTAGCATTCGCAGGCCAAACCAGAGGTGTGGTGATGTGGATAGCAGGAAATCAGACCTGCATTGACTTCTTGAGCCAGGAGCGATGCCTTTGTATTTACTAATCCTTGAAAAAATGTCTCTTTGGCTTTGATCTTCCTTGGAGCTATGAAAAATCTCACTGCAGGTGATGCCTTGAGAAGGCTGACATAGAATAGAGGGTAGACATAGTTAAAGAATAAAGTAGGTATTTATTAGAAGGCCTCAATGGATACACCTTGGGCAGCACAAGAGCCCAGCCAGGGCTACACTCAAGATGAACCAAAATGGTCACAAAAATGCACGACTGGTCGCAGGGTCTCTCACTTTATAAAGTTTTGGTCCATTTGCACATTGGAGTTAATTGTCCAATTACAGCTTCAGATTATTAAATCCCATCCTCTTCAGTCCACTGTTGTTTATGCTCTTGGGCTTGAGATTTGGATCAGTTGTCCTTGGTCCCAAGCTAGAAGAGGAATTGTTTTGTCTACCTACTCTGTGAAGAGAAGCAGTACAGAATTGGAAAAACATAAAAGCTGAAACTTAAGGCATCACCTGCAGTGTCCTGCAGCAAGTAGCTCCACAGCTTGTCATGCACTGCCTGTAGGAACCTCTCCCCATTGTTTTGAGTCTGCCACCTGCTAAACTTGCTAGGTGTTTTGTAATTTTGGTATCAGTGAGGCAGTGAACATAATTTCCTAAGTCCCCACACCTTTCATAATTTTGAGGAGCTCTATCATCTGCTTTCTCAGCAATGCCTTCTCCCAGCTGGAGGGTCCTGGTCTGCCCAGTCTCTCTTTTCACAGAAGCTTTGGCCATCCTTCTCCCTTATTTTTGTCTCTTTCTCAGTTCCCCTTCATTTCTGAAATGAAGAGAGCTGTACTGTGCATGGTATGCTGACAGCCACCACAATGTCCCTTGCTGTGCCTTTCCCAGCTACATTTCCCATTTGACCTCTCCTGAGCACTGAGCTGTCATTTTCAAAAACTATCTTGCTCCAAGACCTTTTCTGGACAGCTAGTTCAGAGTTTTTCACTCTGTCTGAAACAGAAGCACCTTCCCCCCATGTGCATTACTTTCTGTTTATCTACATCAATTTGCATCTTCCATTTTATTATCCTTCACCATGTACTACACCAAAGATCACTGGAAATTTCAGCCCCTTTTCTGAATAGTTTAGGAAACATCCTCCCTGTAAACTTTCTGGGAATCCCTGAGCATTAAGAAGCTTTGACTTTGCCTATGTCAGACAACAGAGGACTGACAGATGTTTTAAACCTCACCCCTCTAAGGTTTGTGTTATGAGAGAGTTCTCTTTCTTCTCAGGATGCAAAGTCAGAAAACTGATGAAGTATTTGAGTCCGTGCTTGAGTAGGAGGTGGATCAGAGGACCTCCACAAGCCCTATCAACCTAAATGATTCCACAGTTTAGAAAATTGTCATGTGTGTGTTTGGAGGGGGTGGCACTTTTTCATTTATACATTACCTGTCAAGTTAAACAGATTTACTGCATTCATTACTATGCTGTTGAGCAATAGCCCAGAAAAGCCTAGCTGGGGAAAAAGGAGCAGAGTGAATTGACAGTCCCAGTGCTTTTCAATTTTATCTGTCACATTACTGAAAAAAATATACTTTACAGTAAATACCAAGAGGTACCTGCACAGATATCTAATTTAAATCACTGATAAATAGGGGATTTTCCAATAAGAAAGTTTCTAGTACTGTTTTTTCAACTGCATGTGGTTTTCTTAGCATGTTATGAGATGTCACCCTAGAAAGCCTATTTTTTGGTCACATTACTTAGTCATGGGAGAAGCCAGTGACCGTGTTCACTCAGCAGCTACCCTGCAAAATTTGAAGCACAGACCACCTCCCCACCCTGCACTGATTGCTGTCATCTAAGCTGTGTTCACCAGCCCTATCTGAGAAGCACCTGACCTTCAACTTCACACCAAGGTTCTAATTTGGGATTATTTATGGGGATTTCTTTGTAACAACATTAAGATTTCTTTCTAATGTTGGGTTGGTTTCACATGTACTATGGGTTTGTACCTTCTCAAGGAATACTGCAGTGGTTGAGCTTCTCAGCTTTTCCTTCTAATATTGGTCTAGCATCTGCCTCAATAGTAAGCCTTGAGGAGTCATTATACAGAGAATTCCATGTCATAAATGGTTTATGATATCCTGGTGTGGCATGTGAATGCAGCCACTTCCTCCCAGGGCTGCAGAGCCCTCTGCCACCTCCATTCCTCTGCTCTCTGACACCTCTGTCCCAGACTAGTGGCATTCTGCAAAGCACCCCTTGGCACGTCCTCAGTCCTGGACCCTTCTCCATATTTCCTGGTTGCTTCTGATGCACTCACTCAGTGCATATTAGTTTTCAATGCCAAGTTGTCTCTGCTATAGGAACACATCTCCCAGATCTCCACCAGGGATTTCTTTGTCTCCTGCCCAGTGTGTTGCCTGTCCCTGCTTCAGGCAAAAGACTTCTCACTTCTGCTCCACCTTTGGCTTTTGTCTCTGCCAATACTCATGATTACTCATGATACAGACTCATGTTTGGGTTTTTTTCTGTTTGGGCAGCCTGGAATAAGGGAAAATAAGATTATTTTCACAGCTTGGGTGTTGGCCATATACTTAAGAGATGTAAAGTGAATTTTTTGCATGTGATTTTCTGCACAGCAGGTGGATATCGTGGGTGGAAACAGCGTTTTTATATTCCTGGATTGGAAACTTGCAGCTTGAATTATGTGTGAGTGGCAGGTCTGAAGCAAAGAAGGCCTGCCTTGTTCAGCTGTTGCTCGTGAGGTAGGCTGTATTTTCTTGCTACTAGTACTGAAAAAGAGAAGGCAAAAGAAATAGTTTTCACAGGAGAAGGTGTGGAATTTGAAAACACTTTATTTTCCTGCCACAAAAAATTACACACATATACAACTATACATATACATTTAAAAGGACCTGGGCAGGAGAGAGGGGTGGGTTGCTTCTGTGTGCCTTTTCAGGATTGCCAGTTTTTAATGTAATTTGAGGCTGTCTGGATGCTGTCCCCGTGGTTCATGCTATGCTGTCCCTCTCTGTGCTGTCCCACACGATGGAGGGGCACAACCAGGAGGGTTTGTGTGTGAGGAGTCAGCCCCGTCAGCAGCAGCTGAACAAGCTGGATTGGAACAGTCCCCACTCTCATGCTTGCTTATAACATTATGCCTACAAAGAGAGGGCTTTCTGAAATGCTTGAAGCAACCCTGTTCTTGTTGGAAGAAGCATGAGGGATTTTTCAGGTGGATTCAATGCAAATAAGACTCAGTGCTGACATTTGCCAGGGGACTGCTCTTCCTGCACAAGAGGTCTGCTCAGAGAGAGCTGTGATGGACATTGTGAAAAGCAGTTCCTGGAAAGGGAGGGAAGCAGCCAGAGCATCTCCTGCCTGAGCTGCTGAGGGCAAGGAGAGGGAGCATGGGGGAAAGCCCCATCATGAAGGTATAAGGCAAATGGTGGCAGGAAGAGTAGATGGCTCTTAAAACACTTCCTTTGACAAGGATGGGGGGATTCTGATGTTTGGGATAAACCCTCTCTTTAAAATAAATAATAATAATAACAACAACAGGAGGTTCACATTTCATCATGCTAATTCTGTTGGCAGACTGGATAGAATTGAAAATGTGCTATACGTGGATCACCAAAGGCATAGAAAAAAGTGTATTTGACTCCTTCAGGAAATGCAGATTTCACATTAGTGCCATCTCTCCATCACCTCTCTCATGACCTGCCTCCCTTCCTTATGGGTCCCTTTCAACTCAGCTTATTCTGTGATTCTGTGATGGAGAACACAGGAGGGCTCCTCATCAGCAGCAAGACCAGGAAAGGAAAACTGCTGGGAGCCCCTTGCTCCCCTCTCCATCTCACTCCATGACCCACAGACTACCTGCAGACCAAAGAGGCAGCAGAATTCCCCTGCCCGTGCATATTGAATGGAGTAACTTCCTCTTGTGTCTCCTTGGTATTTGCTTGGTTCCCTATGAGGTGAAACATGAAACATGCTTTTTCATGTTTCTTTAGTATTTTCTGTCAGTGGGAACAGCTGAAGCACAGGGATGTTGTGGCATTGGCACTTAATTGCATTCAAGCTCCAATCCCTCATGCAGCAGTGTCAGGATCTCCATCTTTCTGCAAGACTAACAGATGGCTTTGCAGAAGACCCAGGCACTGGGGTAAGGAATGATCTGCAGAGGTTGCTGCTGGAGGGAAAATGATGTTTTATACATGTCAGGCTGGGGCTGTGGACAAGGCAGACTTGAATTTTATCCTGTCATTTTATCAGACACAGCAGAGACTGAATGCCAAATTACAGTTCCTGAGAAAAACAGCAAAAAGTCCCACAAAAAACAACTGGGAGAAGGTTTGCATTATGTTTGCTGCTCCCTATAAAAAAAAAAGTAGTATGGGCTCTAGGAATGGTTTCAAAAATGCAGAAGTTTGGAGCAAAAGGAAATATCTTTTATTAGAGAAACAGATATCACTAGAAAAAATAGCCAAGCTTTTCTGACAGCTACTTTGCTGCTGTATAATTCAGTTATTAATAAATATATTCTTAAAATTTGAAGGAGGTATGTTCAAGGACATCTGGAAATTTATTTGAATTGTGCCATTACTTGTCATGATGGTTGCTGCTTATAAATATAATCAGGGATGAGATTAGCCCTGCTCTTTAATTGTGGACTGACTTCTTCCAGTAGAAAAGTGTTTCATGGCTGATTATACATGTTCTTTTGCACCAAATGACACCTGCTGTCATAATAGCTTCCATTTTTATTGCAATATAATACAAATTATCTCAAAAGGCTTCATAAATTACTGAAAGATTTACAGGAGGAACAAGGTGTTTTAAAAATCTTATGTAGGAAGCCTGTTTTTGTGGCTTATTTTAGAAAGAACTTTTTAATTATTTAATTAGTGTTCTTCAAATTATGGGGAATATCAAAGCTTTTTGTTTCTTTGTTTATTGCAAGGAACTAATGAATAGTGAACTATTGAATATTGGGTGTCATCTTACCTTCCCAGCAGTGGGAAAGATGCAATCCTAAATACTTAGGGGAAAAGAGAGAGCCCACCTTCTCTTCACTCTGCAAGTACAAATTTCAAAGAAGTTAAAAAATAAATTAGTTTGGTAAGACATATGCTTAGCCTGACCACTTTTCACTTTCCTGGTCCCTTTTTTTTCTCACTTGTTCATGGAGCTTTCCAGATTTTACAAGACTTTGATGACCCCAGAAAAAGTGAGCAGAAGCATTTTGCCTCCCATATGACTTTAATAATAAATCTGTCATGCTCTGCCCAATACATCATAAAGAAATGAAAAAAAAAAAGAAAAACAGACGAGCAGTTCAGCAGATATTGGCAGTACTGGCATCAATCCAATTTCCCCATGTCTGGACAACTGAGTAACATAAAAGCAGGGTTTATATATGCTCCTGACAATAGCTGAAGGCTCTCCTGGCTCAGCCTGAAGGTTCATGACCCATAAATATTTCTCTCCTGGCAATTGCAAATTTGGCCTCCTGCTACAGTAGAACTTGTAAAAGCTATAGACAGTCTGTGGCTCTCCTGGGACCTACAGACTCCCCTTGCAGATTTTATGAGTATCAATCACAGGCATTATCTCATAAGACTCACAGGTTACCAGCTGGTCTGGTATGTAAAAGTGTAGCTTGCAGTGCTGAAGACAGTAAATGCCATGAATTTTAGCAGTTTCTGTTTACCAGGTATGCAAGAAAATTACATTTTCATTCTTTAGAAAACAAAGCTTCTGTTAACATGGCAAAGATCAAATCTAAGTGTCACCAGGCACACATAAAAACCAGATTTTACCTACACAACAGCTGTTTTCACTAAGTTTTGTACTTTTTTTAGAGGCTTCTAGTAGAGCTGACAGTGTTCTCATGACTCTGGGAGGTAATCAGACATGCTCCTAGCAAGGCATGTCTTCCCTTTGTAGTACAGGCACCAACACCCTGGCTTAATGGGAAAACAAAATGTGAAGAAAATGTGGCTTTTTAATAGATCAGGCTGTTTGTTTAGGATTGGTTGGTACAGCTTTTCAAACACCCAACTGTCAGAAAGGGAGCAAACTCTTCAATATGGGGAGCTTGCTATTCCACATTTCTTGGTGTCTTTGGGGTCTGTTCCTTGCGTTTGGTCTTGGCAGATTGAGCCTGCAGAGACATCTGTGACTTCAGTGTATTTATACACAGGAAATAAACATCTTAGAGCTCAATTTCTCCATATGCCTCTTACAGCTTTCTATTATTAGAAGGCAAACATCTTGGAAGTGTTGCCAGCTAGCTATATGCAGGGCTGCCAATTGTCTCCATTTCATATTCTAGGTTGCTGATATTTTCAGGGTTGGCTTTGGGTATCTTTAGAATCTGCCTTGTGAAAAAGAAAAGGCATTATTTCACTACTGGCTTATAAGAATGAGTCATTAAATTTGATAAAACAGATGGAGATTTCTCAGTAGGTCTCAGATTCATGTCTTGTCCTAGATCCTTTCAGAGCAAGACTAAGAATATTTCCATGTTCTTCACCTTAGAAAATATGGCTCTTTCCTCTGTTTGACAGGAAAAGAAGTGAGATGCTGATGAATCCCTCACCCTGCACCCACAAAAGTAATGTTCTTCCCCTGTATGTGCAAAAAAAGAAAATGAAAGTTAGGGCAGGGGAATCTGCCACCTGGGGAGACTTTCACAGTTCATGCCTTCCATTCTTATCCAAACCCAGCCTGCTCCTGCCACTCCCTCTTAGAAGAGAAGGCACCTTGCAGCCATAGGACCAACACACCACAAAAGGAAAAGCAACCAAACACCAATAATCTAAACTATACATGAAAACTGTATGGAAAAAAATAAAGTCAAGCATGTCTGCTACCTAATCAGAAAGACCATAGAGATTTTCTGGGAGAGTGAGGGCACTGTCCCAGCTCTTGCCCTGATCTCTGCACTCTCAAAAAACTGAATTCACCCAGGAAAGCATGATGAAGGATATATCACTTGTATATTCCTCAGATCAAGGACCATCAGTCTTGTGACACAAGCAGTGGTCAGAATGAGTGTGCCATGTGCTGAAGGTATCAGGAATGTCACCCAGCTTGTGCTGTGCACAAGAGTGGTGAGACCCTTTTGTCGAAATTATCCTTTTAAAAGCAGGCAGTGTTTCAAAGCTCCTCTGTATCTGGCTTAGATTCAGCTCATGTGCAGGAAGCTGAGCTCTCAGGATGCCCTGGGCTGGCACTCCCTGTGCTGCAGCACAGCACAGCCAGGCACTGCACAGCCCCCAGGTGTGAGGATGCTGCAGACCACCACTCTCTTCCCCATGCTGACTAGAGGCATCTGGCAGGGCTTGGGGGAGGGTTAAATGAGCTTCTCCCCCAGAGAAAGCATCTCCTCACTGAGGTAGTAAATCACTGTCTTGCAGTGACACTAATGCATGGAAAATGAACTGCTTGTGGATCTAGTTGGTAAATAATGATTCTGTGGAAACTGTGCTACATGAATGCTTAAAGGAGCAATTTGAGATGGGGAATGTCCCTGTGGCAGCTGCTGTGGCACCTCACCATACCCATAGGGCTCATGGTGTAAAAGGGGCAGCAAAGGGGGAGCAATATCTTTTCCATTCTAGCAGTAATTCTAGTGCACTGCCTTGCCCAGAGTCACCTGAGAAATCAGAGCATTGACAGATTAAAAAAAAGGTAACACACTGATTTTGTAACAAAAATGTTTGCTCTCTGGAGCCAGATGCCACTGAGACCTTCCAATCTTCAGTGCTGATATGTGCTCCAGGTTTGTTGCCTCTATTATCTCCAGATCGGAGTCTGCATTTTAGAACGTTGACATTAAAACTCTCTCATTTTAAAACACTGACTGATCCACTCCTGGATAAATCTGATAGGAAATTATGCATCAAGCTCGTTAGAGGCATTCTGCTTTCCCCCAGGACACCCAGGAGGTGCCCTAGCAGGAGCAGAAAGTTTTCTGCAGAGGTGCATGGGAAGAGGGAGGAAAGAGCATCTATAAAAATAAACAGAAGGCTAAACTAGGTGCTGTGCTGGATGTGGCTCTTCAGAGAAGGAGGTTGTGAAATAGGTGGATGTGGCTCAGGCACTCTGGACCCCTTTGCTGGGGTGCTGAATGCAGTTCCCATCCAGCACTAGTATGTGTCCCCAGGGCTACTGGCAGTGTGAAGTGCAGAGATATGGGGCAGTGGCCCCAGGCTGCTTCTGAAACACGAGATGCTGTGCACTGCCTAAGGTTACTGACTTCTCTTGAAAATCGCTGCAGAATTGATTGGTTAAAAAAAAAAAACAAAACAATGAACCAAACCGACAGCTCCTGAAATCTTTGGATTTTGAATCTGAGCCCCTGCAAATATTGCCAGTGGCTCCTGACCTTTTGAGAGTGTTTATGCTCTGCCTTGTGCCTGGGGCCACTCTTTGGATGTGGTGTTTCCTTTCCTTTGCAGTGCTATGTCCACAGCCTTTTGCATTTCTTAATGTAAATATGGATGGAGCACCGAGTTGCCCAAAGCCTTGTTTAAGCTTTTTCTCTTTAGCCTTGACATACAAGCAAGCAATTAATCTGTTAGCTAAGGCTGAGCCAATATAGTAGGAGCTTTTTCACAATATTGTCACAACTGCTGAGCCCCAGACAATGAAAGGGGTGGTGGACCTGGTGGTCTGCAGAAGAGCAGATGTCCCTGGTTTCTTGTGTGAGGGCTCTGTCATCAGGGAAGTGATGTTGAGCTTCCCCTGAATATCTTTCAGGTCTAGGGTTGTGCCAGGAATATTCTGCTCCTCTCAGTCCTTCTGCATGTGCTTTGGGCTGTTAACTTTTGTGTGGAACTGAGGATGTTGTGATGAGTGCACTGAGGACAGATGCCCTGAGGGAGAGCCAGGTTTATCAGTCTGGAAAGCTGTAGGTGACAGAACAGGTATCCAAGGGACAACTGGCTTTTTGGGTTCTGCTGTGTGGGGAAGAGCCAAAAAGTCCAATACACCTGCAAATCCTGCACAGATTACAATGACAACACAGATAATTATTGCAAGTCCTTACTTCTAGTGGTGCTTAATAATGAAAATGTGTCACTGTGTACTAATAGCACCTAATAAATTAATAACAGAGGGGGTTTTAATAGCAGACTATGGACATCTGATTTATAATCTGAAAATAGCTTATACCCTGTTTCTGTGGAACATCTACTGTCCACACATGTCAGAGGCTGAGTGGAATATATAATTTTTTTAGCTCTTTATCCTTGCTGGAGGCATGAGCAAACCCAGTGAGCCTCCTAATGCATTTAGCAGCAGATATGTGGCATAACTGACCAAGGACATGTGTCCTGTAAAGCAGAACAATTTTAATGAAAAAAGGGTGAGAAAACACCATCCAAACAAAAGAAAAATGTCACGTTTTGGTGTACTGGGGAGGAATGTATGCCTGAAAAGACTTATTGGGCTTCTCTCTTTGAAGGCACAACCTCTGTGCTCGTTCTTCACATCCTTCAGAGATGCAAATGCACCTGGCTGCAGAAGAAGTCACATCTCCTGAGCATTGTTTTTGACATTGCTTTAGCAGTGCAAGAGGCAAAGATGCTTCATCTGTACGGTTCTGGGAATACCCTCCTACTCCTCAAATCCTCTGCTTCTAGGGTAAAAAAGTGCTCCACAGCTCTTGCCTGCCTCTGTGCCCCCATCCTTTCTATGGAAACCACGGTGGGAGTGGTGGATTGAATTGCCCAGGTAGGGGCCAGATTATAATGAAAGGTGTGCTAAGATCTGGCAGACTGAAAACATTTCTGATCTCCCATTTTAGAAACAGCACAGCGATGCTCAGCACTCTCTCCCCTAGTTTAGGAAATAAATCTTGGTGACAGACTCTGCTGGTGTGATTTTGAGATGGTGCAGCTCCAGCTGGAGCTGAGGTGAAAGCCTGTTCTGCATCTCTTCAGAGACTGGCACCAGCCTTCTGGGAGATTTTGCCATGTGCAGATCTGCTCTCTGCTGCTGCTGCTGGCCACACTCAGGGGCCATTCGCAGGACCAGTGCCATAGTAAAACTGCCTGCCCCACACATGGTGACAAGTCCATTGCTCTCAGGACAGACATTGAAATAATCCAACCTTGCCCACTTTTTCCTAGCCATCTTCAGCACAGGTCCAACGGTCTCCTGCTCTGCAGCTTGATCCCAAGGCTAAACCTCCTGCAGTGGTATAATCTGGAGCAGCCAGGCAGAACCAGCCAGCAGCAGTCCAGCCCTTGCCTCAAGCTGATGCTTCGGGTTCATTTTGCTTTTTAAACCTTTCTGTAGCTGCAGCCATTGCTTTAGGTGAATTATCATGTGGGACAAATAGACAATGAAATATTTCCCAGGTATGACATGCCACTATTATACAGTCTGTAATATTCAGTACTTGTGACTAATGCCTTGTTAACTGAAGGTAGGTTCAAGATTTTCCATTTTCCTTCAGGGGAGAGAGCTTTCTTAAGCCAGTTTTTATTTAGTATTATTAAACTGTTAAGGTTGGAAGATACGTAGAAGATCATCAAGTGCAACCTTCAACCTTCTGAACTTGTAATAGGCTGAAAAAAAAGGATCTTGCCTTGCAGGGTGTGGGAACAGTACAGGAATATATGTTGACCTCAAAAGAAAACAATGGCTTCTCTCTGTTAAATCAGGCAGTACACTAACATACCAGCAATAATTAAAGGACTAATTCTCCAACTAAAGACATGAAAATATAATATCATGTTGTGATTGTTTGCAATTAGTCACAGATGCTAATCTGTGATCACTTGCTAAGATCACTTGCTCTGCCATTATTTTTCCATGAATAAACTAAGAAATGCATTTTAAAGTGAAATGAGCCAAAGGCTTAGAATTTAAGGCTAGATTTGACACAACTTCTGCTTTCATATATTTTATCAAGAACTATTCACTAAGGGAAATCATTATGAATTTCTTAAGTATAACACACACTTTGCATATGCATATTATATAGTTTATATCCTGCCAAATGCAGATATCCTCAGTTTAGCTTTAGGCTTCCTTTGTAGTCAGCAGGGAGAAGTAGACAACTTGCCTGAGCATCCTCAGATGTCAGGCTTGGGGGGAAGATCAATCCCGTAAAAACAAGATTTCACACTTTCTCTTCATTTCTCTGTAGGGAGCTTGGTGAGCCTATCTGAGACAGAGAGATATATGCTGCATACAGCTAAATAAAAGTGAGATTAACCTAAGTACATGACCATCATAGTTTGAATTTGTTGGAGTACCCAGTCCTGATTTACACCACTGGAGAAATCTCCAGCAGTCATATTTTATGGGGAGCCTACAAGAACAAGCACAACAGGATATGGTTTCCCACAGAACCTGGGAACTTAGCTGCCCAGCCTGACCTGCTCCTGTGGCCACCAAGGCAGGACAGCAAGGCCAAAGCACACTGCTAGGAACAGTCACCTACGAGGAGCAAACATTTGCAGGGAGGTCACCTTACCCAACTCAGAGTCTAAGTCCATTGCCTAACTCTAATCTGGTCCCACCAATGAATTCCTAAAGCCGATGAAAGGGAATGCACTTCCAGCAGGGACTGCTTTTATCCCAGGAGAAGTGGGAAGAGAGTCCATTGGTGATGTCTATTGATGCCCATCAGGCACATGGAGGCATCCCATGGCCAGTGCCCAGGTGTGTGCAGTGAAGCAATCCAGATGCTTGTAGATGACTTGGAAACTTCACAAACAGGTACAGTTTTGAGACCAAGTTCTTATAATAGTTGCTCATCCTGAGTCCAGATATTTCTCTTGTTGTTAAGATAATGATGCAGCTTAGCAGGAGTAAGGTGGAGGAAAACCAGTTCCCTGACTGAATGGAACAGCCCAGCTGGAGTGCGTGTAGCAGCATAGTGTGGCTGCTGTTTTCCTCATCTTTCCCATCTTCCTTCATGGGCAGACTGTGGAAAGCCCTCATGCTCTGTGTGCTGCTTCCCTTCAGCTCATTATGAACATTATTTCTGTGGGGCAGTGAGCACATTTCTCTTTATTCTTAAGAATATGAAGTTGTTATGGATAAAGTATTTCACTGTATAGTTTCCTGACTGATAAAATGTCACCCCTAAGATTAAGATCACATATCCCTGCTGCATTGGCACAGAAAGTCAATACTGACAAATGTAATATTAGATCATTGTTGCAGGGGATGAAACCCTCCACCTGGATGGGAAAGACTGGATGGTCTCAGTGGGTTTTAAAAAACTAAGTTTTAAATTGATTACCACTGTCCCTAGACAATGGTTTGTCATCAGTGCTTAACATTATAGAAAGAACTGCCTGTATTTCCCTTTAGGTGTTGTGGTTTAAAGGAGAAGTAAATAGGTATGTGAGGGAGCAAAATAGGATTCATAGCTGCTATATATCCTACACTTGAATCAAAGGTGCTGTTTTGTCCTTCCATCCTGTCCCGTCCCTCCCCTCCCCTGCTACCCCCATTAATCTGGAAAGTCTGGTAGAGAATATCCATCTTTAGATTAAAAAAACCAAAAAACCACCTTTCCTTTATTTTCTGCATTTTTACATTAAGAACTGCTCATCTGTACTTCATTTAGAAGAAGTTATTTATGTTCAGGTGGGATTCCATCAAGCTGTTTATATGACATTTTACCTGAACAAAATGTAGCTCTTCTAACATTATTGTGATGGCCAACCTTGGGGAGAAACTTCATTATCCCCTATGTACCAGCTGGATGGACATTTTTCTCTTGGTTTGACTGTTCTGATATTTTTCAATAGTAGTTTCCTAAATTAATGGCAGTGTCTTGGATGCAGAGGGACTGCTGGAGCAGGGTTATATTAATGAATGATACCATTGGCAGGGCTTAAAAGCCTTCAGGATACCAATTGTTGGTAGCAACCAGAACAGATTGTGTGTCCTGAAGAATAACATTCCTGTGGGCTCTGACTGTTGGTCTGAGGAAATAGCTTAAGAGAACAGTGATGAAGCAAATACCTTGCCTCTGGTCATGTTTCCTTCAGGCATGAAGTATCACAGCATGGTGTTAATGCAACATTTCTGCTCCTGGCACCTCAACTAATTTGAGCAGGATCAACACCAGCATCTCCTTAGCTCACCCCATTTTGCAGGACCAGGTGACCACAAACCTGTACTCACTTCCCAGCAGCATCAGAGGTTTTAGGTGTAGTGCCTGGTTAGGAAGCTGTGCCATGGCCACCCGTCAGCTGTGCCACTGGCCACCTCTCCTGGAGGATTTCACACACCAGCCTCTGCTAGTCCAAAAAAGTGCAAATATTTTCATGACTGCTAAGACTTATGACTTGCATGTTTGCAAAAATATTTGCTACCAAACTTGCATGATTGCTAACATTTTGAAAAACTGCTTTGCAGATTGGCTTTACCCCACTCATGTTAACCTTGCATGACCTGTTGGTCACAGTCTGTGGTCAAAGTGTGGGTCACTCATCAAGGCTAGTGAGTCTCCATTTGCCAGTCTAATGAGATGTATGAAGTGATGGTTCCAGTGATGGTTTGTCTGAGCTGTGAGCTTTTGGGACAGACAATGACCTGCTCTGGGCGCAGTCTGTGGGGCAGCAGAGAAAGGCTACAGCAAGGGAAGGGAGTAGGGGCAAAGAGAAAGGGGAAAATACAGCAAAGTGGAGCAAAACAAAGAACAGAGGGATATCTGGAGGAAGCCACAGGAATAAAAGGGCAGAATAAGAAAATAGGTTAGAGGAAGCCACAGAGAGGAGACAGAGGTAGATATGAGATTTGTGCAAGGCAGTTAACCAAGCACAATACTTTTAAATCTGAGTCTTCAGGGCCTTCAGTACTTCTGTGTGTTGGGCACCACTGCTGGACTCTGGGGCCAGAACCAGTGTTGGTTTATTGTCCCAGAGGCCATTTTACTTTCTGACTTTCTCTCTTCTCCCTCCAGATTTTTAATAAGCCAACTATCACTGTTGATCAATGGACAGGTAGAGGACCTTTATAGGCTATTAACCTTAACAAGAGCAACAACTAAGCGATAAGTCCATGCATGTTCTTTTGCAGAACAGAGAACCTGAAAGCTGCCTGGTACTTCACATGTGGCAGAGATGAATTTGTGAGCAGCATCAACATGAAATAGCTCCAGCCAGCTGGGTCATGAGTAAATCTGCACACTACAACATCCCTTACAGCCTCACTAGCCTGAACACTGACTGGCTGCAGGAGGAAAAATGAACTGCTAGTTACA
>VYZP01009705.1:14685-70401 GCA_013400635.1 Hypocryptadius cinnamomeus
AAATTGCCCCTGGTTGGTTAAAACTCTTTGCTAAAAATGCCACCCATTTGCAATTCATACAGACAACCTAGTCTGAGATATATTATTAGCAACATCCATATCCTATTCCATGTTACTGAAAGAGCTCCTTGCTTAATGAGGGTCCAACAGTCATAGGGGTTGGCATCATTCTAATAATGCACAAAGTCATTCTGTTTCTATTTGTTTGCATATATTAACGGGTTTGAAGGTCTTGCATTTGTGGCAAGAATTGGGATGTGTCATTAGTATGGAAATAAAACCCTGACAAAGTCAGACTTTTCATTACATGTGTGCTTCTAGGAGCTCTGCTGTATTCTTTCACATATAAAAGGGCAGTTTTTGCTTTTGTATTTACACAGTTCTTACTGCCACCAAAGAAATTACTTTTATCTCCTATTGAAGACATAATCTAATTTACTCTGTAGGAAGCAGGAAAACATGAATATTCCCAAATTTGAATTAGGAATTTGGCGTGGGAAGAATAAGCAACAGTGTGGCTGGACATTAGAGCTCTGTCTCTACAAGGCCCTGTTTGGTGTCGCAGTAGATTTGTAAACCCTGACCATATAAACAACAGGGCAGGGTTGTGGTCCTGCATCACATTTCTCCCTCAGGGGCCAGGGAGCGTTCTGTGCCTGCACCCCAAACATCCCACTCCAGGTGCCTTTCTCAAGCCGCTGAGCCCCCTTTCCAACTTCCAGACTTAAAGGGTCTGTGGCCAAAGCCTCCCTCTCCCTCTCCCTCCCTCCCTCCTAGACATCAGTCTTCTCTGAAAGGCTGTGCTTCTGCAAGGAAATTTTGGATTAATTTCCAGGGTTATCTGAGATGATGAGCAGTATAATCCATGGTAGATTCTGCAGATGAAGTGCTTTCTATTATATGGAGCTTAATAAGCTTAATCTAAGTAATTAAATAAATAAAATAGCTTATAACACCTTGTGAACTTTCTTTCCAGTTCACACTGTGACACTTGGAAGGCATGACATGCTTCTTGTGTGAAGGTCATCTAAAAACTGGTGAGAAATCAGAGCAGTTGTGAAAATGGCACACAGAAAATCATCCCTGTTATACGCTTGTGCATCTGATCCCCTTGAGAGACTGTGTAACGTGGCTGACATGTCCCAAGCACAGGTTGTTCTGACCTCCCTTGTAAATCTTGTAGCCTCTGTTCTCTTCAAGGTGCTTGCACAAGCTGGATGTGCCATGTTCTGTCAGTACAGGAGCTGCCTTCCTGCACCATGGCCATCTGTTTCCTAATGATTATGTCCAGCCTGGGTTAGTCTGCTCTCTCATGACATAAAATCTGCATGCTTCCCAAAGATAGTTTCTTGGCTCCTGTAGGTGATGGCCAGCCCCATGGTATCTGGGCTAGCTGCCTGCTGGGAGGCCTTCAGAGCTGGGTTTGGAACACCTTTTACACCCTGTGCTGCAGGGACCTGCACTACTTGAGTTGTGTTAAGAGAGAAAAAATTGCTTTTTTCTCTGTTCTTTCTCAGTCTGCAGATCCAGACCTTACAGTCCTCTGAAACAAGACTCCTAAACTCCCCTATTTCTGAGTTTAGGGGGGATATTACATCTAGGTGCAAATTTGCTTTTACTTCAAAGTCCTTATTTGCCATGCTTTTTACCACCTGTTAATAAATCATGATGGGCTGGAGATATATTCTGTCAGTCCCCTGCTCAAGTGATGCCCTCTCCCCATGGGATAGATAGCATAGCTAAGAGTCACACTGCATCCTCATATTTTCTTGTATGATTGTCTTTAAAACAACCCATTTTACAAGCAGAGAGAGAAGCAGCTTGTCCCTTCTCTGTGACCTGCATGGCACCTGGTGAGCAAGGTGAGCAGGGACTGCAGAGTCATGTGTTTAATTAAGATAATTTGCTTTCAATTAAAATCTCACCAAACTGGAGTGCATAAATTAGAGCAAGTTCTTTTAAGCTCCAGATATAGTTTGCTTTTGGGTAAATCTAGCATAAGAAAAAAATGAAGGTGAACTGGCCAAGCCTTGGGCAGAACCAGGTCAACATATGCAGGTTAAAGAGCAAAGATCATCTTCTTTTGCTTTCTTCTTCTTCCAACCTGCAGATGAACTGCTCAGTCCAGGCTCTTTCCATGATTCAGTGAGGAGAAATGGCCATTTTTGGCATGTGGTTTGTCAGGTCAGTGTGGATATTTGTTCTGGGACAAGATGAATCAGCCTCCACCTGTGTGCCTGTGAAAGCAGCTATGGATGACCAGCTCAGACATGCACATCCCCATGGGACTGAAGGAAACCTACCCACTGCACACCAGACCTGTCTGGTACCAACAATTTCTGGAACTGCCTGAACTCCTAGTTTGTTTATAATTTCATGGTAAGCTCTCTTCAGTTCTCAGCTTCCTTTGGCAACTATGCAAAAATGTTTGGTTTGGCATTTTTTGCTGGGTTTTTTAAAAATTATTTTATTATTATTATTTTTTCGTTATCTTCATTCTATCATAAACTGCTTGGCGAAGTGTTGGATTCAGATGTTGCAAAGCCTCATGTAACTGTCTCCTTAATTGTACTCTTATGATGCTTTATTTTCCCAGATATCTTCTTTTTGACACTGCAAATGCCAAAACATCTTTTTTAGCAGAAGAAAAAATACTTTTGACATTTAGGGGTTTTTATCCCCCCCCACCAATCCATTCTCTTTATGCTGTAAGAGTTTAACCCTCTAAGCAAATGAAACAAACCACATTATCTTATTTGTGGTTTATTGCATTTGGTTCTTGCATTTGGTTCTTGCATTTTGGGGGTCTAAAATACTTGCTTCTGAATTATAGTGCAGTTCAAAGGAGAAGAGAAATACAGGAGCAATACACCCTGCACTTCCTGATTGCCCTGGCATTCCAGCTACCCACCCCTTTGGGTGTTGAACTCCCCTTTTCTAACTCCCATTTGCACATTTGATAAAACACTTAGGATTACTCCAAAGAAGGCTGAGCAGAATTTGGTGTGCAGAGAGTTTTCCAAGCATGATAATCCAATCTCATTCACAGCTGTCTTTTCTAATGGAGAGACCTTTTGTGCCCTATATGATGCTGCTTGCCATGAGTGCTATTTCTTCCAGACATTTTTGCTCCTGATTTAAGGTCATCCTTATATTACTTGTTGAGCTTTAGTCCATTTCCTCCTGCTTTGAAAAAAAAATACAGCAGAGCATCCGAGGCAACTTTTTAGAGAGCTTTTGCTACATCTAGTGGCAGAGCCTTTGAAGTGCCTGAAAAAAAGGCAGCTTAGAAAAAACGCCAATCTGCATTTAGAACCCTTATTATTTTGTTCATCACAGAATATTCTGAGCTGGAAGGGACCCACAAGGATCATTGAGTCCAACTGTTAAGTGAATGGCCCATTGTAATGGAACCTGATGTGCTTTCATATTGTGCTCTGTTTACCTCTGTCTTTTATAGCAAAGCTCTTCTACTACTGCCTGGCATGGCTTTTCTCAGTTCTGGCTGCTGCCTGAGACAGAACTGGTCTGCACTTTGCTGTGATTTTGATTCAGACTGAATTATTATGGAAGAGAAAAGACAGATTGGGGGGTGTGTGTGTGTGTGAGATCCCAGACCCCTGCAGCTGTCATACTCCACAGTGCAGTGCTTGTATCACCCAGGAGCACTGTGAGTTATCCCCAATGAAGGAAGTTTCTCACCAACCCTGCCCAGCCCTTGGGCCACTGCCTACAGACCACCATGGACGGTGGTGTGTATCTCAGGGGGAATGGGGGAAGAACAGAAGCATGACTGCGTGCTTACATCAAGGATGCTCAGGACATAAATACCGGGATTGCTGTTGTTTCAATCCTTTTTGTAAGGTGGGGTGAGGAACACACACAAGGGGACTGAGAACCACCTGGAACTCACTGGAGAAATGAAAATGTAGAGTCAAACCCCACAAGGCTGGGGTGTGGATAGGTCCTTTCCAAATGCTTACAGGAGAGGAGCTCCTGCAGTAGTAAGAGCAGCTATTCTTACCATCTCCAGAGTAGTCTATTTTCTGAGGGACTGTCTAACCTGCTTTGCATAATTCCAGTGGGAACTGGATAGATCCTAGGCAGAACAAGACATCCTCCTGGTTGCAAACCAGATGGGAGCAGGTTAGGTTGCTACTGCCCATGTAGCAAAAAGAACTACGGACAAAGAGGTTGGGATCATGATGGTCATATTGAATGAATTAATGCAAACCAGAGCTGATTGCAAATGTACTAAAAAAATCACTGGGGTGGTTTTAAAACATCACTGATGTTTTAAAAGTGTCTGATCCAGGTTTAAAAATCTGGATGAAAGTCACACATGTTTTGAAGAGAAGTGGTTGTGTAAAAAAAGTATTATCAGTCCTTATCAACCTGCTTTATCCAGACAAGGAGTGGTGCCTTACACTGGGAACTGGGTCTTTCTGGTGGGAAGGTGAGGAGGACCTGCTTATCCAGCTTTACTCCAGAGCTATGGCAGGACAGGGTGGGCTGGCAGCCTGGCTGCTTTTGCTCTGGTATGTAGTTTGCTTCTCCTGCCTGGAACTTAATTTGTGTGGCCTCATTAAGGTTCCTTTGCAGCGTCCTCCTTTGGCTTTGCATGCTGCAGGACCTCACCCTCCTCAGGGGAATAGCCAGGGGAGACAGATAGATTTGGAGCAAATTAGGGAGGGTGGGATACTCATGAAAATGAGGATAAGGCAGCATCAAACATGGAGCTGGGGTGTGCAGGTAGGTTTCCCCAGGTGTCTTGGTGGTGGGTGATCATGTGTGGCAGAGCAGTGATTTCTTCGTGCTGGAAAGAGGATCCCTTTATAGTTATAGAAAGAAACTGGCACTTTTAGAGCACAGCATCCAGCAGAAGGGCAAAAGAAGGGCACCACCTCCAAAGGAAGCCCAGAGTGACAACTCAGCCACTGTCAGAGGCTGAAGACCAGCAAGCCAGCTTTCACCCCAACGGCATTGCAATAAGGGGGAGCTCCTGTTCTGCAAGCAGCATCCAGCTGCACAAGCAAAATTACCTCATGGGCTAATTTAAGACATATGGGGGTGAACCTGATGGCAGAGGTTGTAATATCAGTCTGAAAGGTGTACACAGAATGAGGGAGGAAAAATCTAAGACCTTGGAGGACAGTTTAGACTAAAATATTAGAAAGTAAGAACTTCTGCAGGTCCGTATGCAAGAAATTTAAAAGATGCTAGAGGAAAATGAGTTGTGCATTATCACAGAATCATGGAATCAAAATGCTTTGAGTTGAAAAGGACCTTAAGGTCATCTAGTTCCAGCTCCCCTGCCATGGGCAGGGACACCTTTCATTGGAAGGTTCATTAACATCCCAGCATGAGCTGGGGGATAGTACAGAGGGGGAGGCATTTCCATCTCAAGGTGTTACTTGCTCTCATGAAATAACATAAAAATGAAGAACAATTTCAACTTGAACAGTTTATTCTTGAACTTGTTTCAGTTAAAAAAAATCCTTGATGGAAGGAATATCCATCTCTGTTATTTACTACTGTTGTGAAACCACAGGAGCAAGAAAAGATCTGTAACTTTCTTGAGCTACAGGTGGTGATTTGAGAAGATAAGGTTTCTGGTATCAGGAATTATTTGAATGTGGGAAGCTTGATCTGTTTCCATCATATATGGTGGGAATCACTCCATCACTCTTGGAGCTGTTCAATCAGCCCCATGCTGGGCAGCCTCTCTGATGCCTGGAGTTCAGTCCAATGCAGAGAGATTGGCCAGAGATAGCATGCTGTCAGAGTACTATGAGCAGCATTACAATTTATTTTTTTAGAAGCAGACATGAAAGAGTCCAATAGCTCTCACAAGCAAAAAGGAAAACAAACAAAACAGGGAATTAAAAAACATGAGAGTTTTTTCGCCTCTATTTTGAGTTAGCTTCTTTCAAGTACATGAAAATTGGCAGAAGCTGCATTTTTTTAATGATAGTTTGTATTTCATTTCTATACATGAAAGACAAGGAGCAAACAGGTCTCCTCTGGAAACAAGACCTATTTGACTTGTCAAATACCAGTCACTATTTTAAAAATGTCAATCTATTTCCTGCCTCTGCCCTGGCCTATGGCAGATGGCCACAGGTGAAAAAAAGATAACCAGTTTCTCAAGTCTCCTGATAAGTGCAGGAGACTGAACACATCTGGCTTAAAAAGTGTTCCCAGTTTCTTCCCTGAGCAGCAGCAGTGGTTTCCCCACCACCTTGCAATTCCCACTCTCTGTGCACAGCTGCTGCCCAGGCAGGAGCTCCAGCGGGAGCAGCAGGCAGCACTTCTCACCTCTGTGGGCTCCAAACCTCAAAACAAGCCTGGGCAACCAGACTGTAAAAACACAGCTGGCTGAGCAGGAAGAAAGGTGGCAAAGATAAACCCTTTTGTTCACTCCTTCCTAAACTCAAAAGCTGCAAATTCTTGGCTGGCTGGGCACTAGGACTTTTCTGTGCTAGACAAGGGGTTTACCAGGTATTCAGGGGGTGATTTGGAAAACACTTATTTTTACTTAAAACTTTGTTCACTTGCTTCAGTGGCCATTTGAATGTGATTAAAAACTTTATCAGAAAGGCATAAGCATAGGAAAAAATTAAAATAATAGAAGCTTGTGGGGTGGCAAGAGGTGGAGTTATTCAGGTTTACTTTCTAAATGTTAGGAAGCTACAAATAGAAAATAAGAGAGCACAGAGGTTATGTACTTGGAATACAGAGGGCATGTACTTTTCAGTTACTCTGAGTCCTGTAAAAAGACAATCATCGCTTTTTTAGGATGCAGTAGAAGGACAGTATCCATCCATTGCATCTCTTCAGTGATTTTTTGTTGGAGGCAAGTTCATCTATTATTTAAGACATAATATAGAATATGAAGATGATGCATTTTAAGATTAAAATATACACTTTGATAATTCTTAAATTTCCTTTGACCTTTAAAATGCTTTAAAACTCTGAAATACAACAGGACCACGTCAGACCCAGTCCTTCACACAGAGCATCACTTTTGGTCCAGATGCACCATTCTAGGGGCAGACTGACATCTTTTCATCAGTCTGACTTCTGGCATTTCCTAACTTCTGAGCACTTGAACATTTCAACCTTAGCTGTCCTTCTGGCATAAATGTTCTTACACATAAAATACCATAATTTTTATGAACGTGGTGATTCTCCAAAGACATCAATAAGACTAACCACTATGTAGGCACACAAGAGACCACAGGAATGACTCAGCAAAAGTCCAGGGGAAGTTTGCTCATGGTCAAGCTAAGGACAAGCATTTTCTTGTCTGTTAACACATTCAGTCACACGTGTTCTTCATGTGGTCTAGGCAATAAAACACGACAAAGTAACTTGAAGATGCATGAGGGGAGGTTTAGATTGGTTATTAGGAAAGATTTCTGCCCTGAAAGAGTTGTCAAATATTGGAACAGGCTGTCCAGGGAAGTTATGAAAGTCACCATCCTGGAGGTATTTAAAAGCTGCGTAGATGTGGCACTTTGGGTCATGATTTAGTGAACTTGGCAGTGCCAGGTTATTGGTTGGACTCAATGATGTTAGAGGTCTTTTCCAACCTAAATGTCTCCCTGGTTCTATGATTCATGCCCACAAGACAGAACATCACCTCATGTCCCAGGCAGCTGGCATCTTTGCCTATTAGTTTGCATGTAGCACTGGAGACACGTGGCCTCGTCCAGCCATCCTCTGGGCAGCGTCACCATCTGGAGACTCTGTTCTCGAGGCACACTGTGAATGAAGATGAATGCTGCAAGGAAATCAGAAGAAACTGGTCTCCCTGGGGAACAGGTTAAGAAAGAAATTTGCATAACTCATATGGTATATCTGTCTTTTTCAATATGAAGGGATTTTTTTAAAATTATGTCTGCTGATGTTTTTGCCTTATTAACAATGTTACTTGACTCAGAGCTCAGGTTATTATTAGTGATTTTATATTCTGCAGCTGGTAGCATTCTTGACTGTTATTATTAGCGTTTTAATTTCAAAATCCTTTGAGATAATCTGAGATGCAGGGAAAGGCATCTGGAATTTCCTTATATCCCTTGAGGAAGGTTCTGGATTGCTCATTTATGTTTTAATTGCTATTTTAGAGCTGTATATTTCTAGATGTCTTCTTACAGGCCTATTTCCATGTCATGAAGTCATTCTTATAGACAATCCAGACATGGTGATTCAGCACAAACCAGGTCTGCTCAAGGATTTAGTACTGTGATTAAGAGATGGAGAAATAGCACAGGCATTTATACATATGCAAAGCCTTAATATCTAAGCAGGCTTTTCCAGGAGCAGTGACAATAAGAAGGGCTGGTTTCCCTGGAAATTCCTTCACAATCAATTCAGTGGAGTGACTCCTAAAGGAATGACATGAATTTCCAGCAAGCTCTTCCTACATGTACCTGATTACATGTCTGGGAACACAAGGAATTTGTCTGCATGAAGAAATGTCTTACAGCGTTAGCGCTTGGATCATAAAACAGGCCAGCTGACGGAATGAAGATCTGACATACCAGTTTGTTACTAATTATTTCTCAAGGTATCATTTTGAATCACCATCAAAGGTTTTCAGATGGTATCTCATGAATTTAGATCCATCTGTTCCCAATGCTCCAGGAATTTTTTCTGTGGATTGAGCCTCCATTTTTTCATACAACTACAGATTTTTTCCCTCTGAGGTAGAGCCTTTTCCATCTCACCTGTCTTTCGGACAGCGGAACAAATACCAGAAGATATCTGGATGTTTTTTCCTCAATGTCCAGACCATTGAAAACAGGTCAAACACTCTGTATTCACTTAATTTCATTTCTCAATTTAATTAATTTTCACCCCTGCTCCTTAGATAATCTGTGTTGGTTCTGCTGGCTGCAAAGAATCAGTGAGAAAGGAAGCCATGTGGAAGCCCCAGTGTACTTCAGTGAAACTGCGAAATAGCTTCAGGACTGAAATAGCAGCAGCTGTTTCAGATCAGGAGCTTTATTAGCTGAGGAAGTCGAGGGATTCATTTTGTACCTTCACAGCAGCTCCAACAAGTTTGGTTTTCCAGACTAAGACTTTTCAGAGCTGATGGAACAACTAAACCCCAACTCTGCAATGTCTTTATCCATCAGCAAAATGTCCAGACTGTGACCACGTAGTAACACTTCTTAGCCTGGTAGAAGCACTGTCAGGAGAAATATATGTCTAAGGGGTGTGTTTGGCATCAATGAACTGAGCTTGATTGTTTTGATACATGAAAGTGAAGCATTTGTCCAGAAAGGTGATAGTACCTTTATTTGTCAGCCAAATATAAAAGCCCAAAGATGTGCCATTTTGTATGTATGGATAATTATAAATGGTGTGGATGCTGAACAGGATTATTACTTTTTGAATGACAAAGTGGAAGGTTAAATTATTGGAGTTTTTAAATAAGAAGGCAAAAGGATTTAGGAAACAATGTATCTTTTGTAAAATAATAGCAAATGCTAGGAAAAATTAAAGCTTAATGTAACAACCACAGTAGTTTAGAATGCTTGGAAATAAATATAAAATGGGCAGGGAACAGGACTAAAAGATGTGATGGGGTCCAAGTGCCATTTGTTGAACCTCTCCCCTAGGTGATGTTCCTGGGTGCTCTGCCAGCTGCTTCCTGCCAGGCATTGCAAGATGACAGAACTGCTCTGGATTGAGTACCCAGAGGGATCCATCCCTTGGTCCTTGCGTAGCTGCCCCTGCAGGGGAATCAGCATGAGAGGAGATGCAGGTAGCTGCAGATGTGTGGTGGCACTATCCTTTTGCTTCCAGAGGCTTCCAAGGCAGAGGTTTGGGACTGGCAGATGCAGGACAGGACGTACAGAGACCTCTGCTCTTGGGGAATGGTGGCTGCAGGGCTGGTGGTCCTCCACATGCCAGCTGAGCCCTGGAGACACCCCAAACTGTCACAGGAGCTCAGAGAACAGGTCAGCTGGAGATGCTTGCCTACATGCTGAGCCACCTAGCTGTCTCCCTGTGCTGGGCTTGGCTGAGAAACAGATCAGTTCCCCCACAGCAGCCCAGACAGTGCTGAGTTTTGGATTTGTGACTAGGACAGTGCTGATAACACACCAGTGTTTTGGCTGCTGCTGAGCAGCACTTGTGCAACATTGCATTTTTATTTTTCCCACTCTGCCCCACCAGCAAGTAGGCTGGAGGTTGGCAAGAAGCTGGGAGGGAGCACAGCTGGGAAAACTGAGCCAGGCTGGCCAAAGGGTTATTTCCTGCCTTACAGCAACACATGCTGCAGTAACAGCTCAGGGGAAGGAGGAGAAAAGGATGACATTGGTGGTTATGGCATGTGTCTCCTCAACTAACCTTTGCATGTGCAGAAGCCCTGGTTTCCAGGAGGTGGAAAAACATTATTTGCTAAAGGGATAAAATGAACAAATTCCTCTTTTTGCTTTGCTTGTGTGTGCAGTTTTTGCTTAACCTACAGAACCACCTTTATCTGGGTGCCTTCCTCCCATCTTCTTCCCATCATGTGGCAGAGAGGAGACCCAGCAGACGTGTAGGTGTTTGGCTGCTGGTTAAGGTCAACTCACCATAACCCCCCTCCCTGGCCTTGGGGACAATTTCAGTGAGGATGGTCGGGAGCTGAGTCTCTTAAAAGCAAAATTTGGGCAATAGGTAATTGCTGCTTTATTTCACCAGAACTAGCATCCTTTTCTTGGAAGTTCTCCTCAAGGGAAACACAGATGATGCTGAAGTTGAACTGCTACATGATTCTGTTGCTCTTTTTTCTTTTTTTCTTTATAGTTGCATTTTCAGAATAAAAGATAATTGACCACCAGAACACTTCTTGCCTTCTAAGATGGCCATTCCCAGCTGCTCCAGTAGGATGTGGGGCACTTTTGAAGGCACCTGAGGTCCACGTGCTGCAGCATGGTCTGGAGACAAGATTTGTACCCACCCCACCGTAATACACCATTTCCCAATCATCCTACCAGCAAAGTGTGAACCTGTCTGGTACAAGAACTATCTGCATATTGTGTTTGTGCCTAATGTTCAGCTCAAGAAAGGTGCTGAATAATCTGTGTATTCAAAGAAAATGCCACAAGAAGTAAGTGATCACAGCAAGAAAACCCAAACAGTTATTGCCTAAGGCACTGTGGAATAGGTTAGATAGAAAACAAAAGAAGATGGTCTGACATCCAAACAGGTATCTAAATTCTGTCCAGTGAATGACACCCCAGAGTGCCTATTTCTTGCCTTTAGTTATAAAGGTGTCAGACAAGTCCCTCAGAAACATATGCCGTATTGCAATGCCCTAAATTCAGACAAGATGTCTGACCACTGATATGAAGACTATCACTCAAGGGGGTCCAGGAAGGTTATCAGCATCTGGAAGACTTTCTTCTTAATCTGTGTTCACCCTACGTTTGGTCACATTTTCTGAGCAGCTAGGTGTCCTCCTGAGCTCAATGATCTGGAAGAGAATGGGCTGTTCTGGTCATTTTAACACATTCAATTACTTACAAACTTTGCTGTCAGAGTAAACAGGGAAACCTAGAAGGATACAGAAGAAAAACAGCTCATCTAAAGTTACAGAAGAGAGGCAATTTAAAGTGGAAACAAAAAGGGGAAAAGGTGGAAAATAATAAAAGAAAAAAAACCCTAAAATGAAATGGGGAGGCAAAAAAGATGGTTAGAAAGTTTAATTAATTCTAGTTCAAAAGTGAAGAAGAAATGAAAAATGAAACAAAGAGCAGAATTGGCACTTGAGAGAGAGAGAGAGAGAGATAAGAAAGATGCTGGAGAGAAAGAAGCTCAGTAAATTAACCAATATATGCTGCAGAGAAATCCTTTCAACAGGCTCAGAGAATCTGCCTCCATTAAAGTTTCATAGTGAAGGCTCAGAGGGATTTTCAATATTTAAAAGGTGTTTTTGAAGGTAGCCAAGGGAAGATGCACTGGTAACTCTTGAAAGGCTAATGCATTAAATTTTATTGTGTCTTCAAATAGCATGGGACAGTGTCTAACTCTTGGTTACTTTAAAAGAGCACTCATGTCTCTCTGTGCTCCCACCTCTCATTAAAATGTCCCTGTTCGGGGTGTTTTTCATTCTCTGCTTTTCTCTCTGGTGATCACAGCTGAAGATGAGACAGGTGCCAGGAGGGTCGAAGGCAGAAGCTGGGAATTGTGGGGCTGCAAAGGGGCAGAAGTGGAAGGACAAGGTCAAAACAAAGGGTTTCACCATGAGGCTCCTGACGCAAAGAAGGAGCACCGGTTTCGTTTGGACAGATAGGAATGATGGGTGCCATCCTGGTGGCTGGGAGGTGGCAGCTTCCACTGCCCTGGCAAGGGACATGAAGTCCCTAGGCAGGGGCGGTTTGTCCTTCCTTGAACTCCCGTCTAATGAAGGGGAGTGAAAGCCCAAAGGGACAATAACTCATCGATACAGAAGCCCGGCGGGTGGCAGCACCAAACCGCGATCAGGCGCAGCTGCCGGCAGCGCTGGATGCTGCCGGAGGTGATCCCTTCCCTGCCCGGAGTTTCCTTCGATAACGCTTGTACCTCCTTCGTGCCACCCTGAACAGCAGCGACTAAACAGCCTCCTAGAAATAACCCTGGATGTGTCACGGCCCTCGTCTAAACAGCGCATCTCCCTCCTGCTGCCTCACATCAGGGACTGCTGCTTTGCAAAGCATTCAGTACAAGCAGCAGGCTCCAAAAGTTTTTATGTTGACTATCACGTGCACGAATTATACCCTATTTTTGTATGAAAGAATTCGGTCCAAGGTCAAGACAGCCGTGTTCAGACACCCATTTGCACACCGGGTGTGTAGCACAGGAGGGATCTTGTCAGTGCAGCCCGCTGTGCTCAGAGATTCCTAGGAGTAGCAGGTAGCCTTGGGGTTGGCAGCACTGCTCCCCTGACCTCAGCACTGCCTCTGAGGGGAGCCTAGAGTCTGGGCTTACAACACGGAGGCAGGCTGCTAAATTTAGGGAGTTTCACTGAAAATTGAACTGCTTCTCCCATGTAGTTCCTTTGGGACAAAGTTATCTCATCCTCCCACATCCAGGCAGGGCAGGGATATAAGAAAGGACATTCCCACCAAGCTGGCATCAAACCAAAGGTGGGTACTACTCAGCCACTTTCTCAATAAATTTAGGAAATAAATGGTAATTTGGATTCAGCACCAAACTCCACCTGTCTCCTGCTCGAGCAGATATTGTTAGTGGTGGATGAAGGGGAAAGACTAAGGACAGACAAGTGTCTGCAGTACCTTCCCAGAAAATATGATCCAGTGCTGGCCCAAAACATTTTGAAATGAAAAAAAAAAATCAGACAAAATTTGAACTGAGACAACAAAGTACACTGAATGTGTTTCAAAACTTTTCTCATCATAAGCCTTCTGCTGAGTCACAGTGATCAAACCTGAAACCCGTTCTCCTCTGCACAACTTTTTTGATGTGCAATTCTTTCCTTTTGATACATGTGAAAGAAGTTTTGAGGTATTTTAGATCCCTTCCCCTACCAAAGAAACAAGCAGTGGCAGGCATTCTTCCAAACCAAGCGACACATAGTAAGGTTCTGCTGAGAGAAGACTGTCTTCCATCGTGTTTCCTAATCCATGTGTGGACGCCAGGGATACAGAGACAGAATGAAATTACCCAAGAAACTGGTCATCATGAGGGAAGGACAGACTGAGATGCTCTCTTCCAGCTCTTCTTGTCCATGGCTGAGTCTACCCTGTGCTGTCCCCATGAGGCTGTGGCACATTTGGCTCATAGATGGTAAAAGCAATGGGGCATTTGGGCTCTCTCCTGCTGCAAAGCTCAGCAGAGACACAATGAAACCTCAGCCAAAGTCTGAGAGCTGCAGTTCCCAAAAAACTAATGCTGTTTCAAAGTAGAAGCCAAGAAAGGATAACACAAAATTATTTGTTTTCTGCCCCAACAGCAGGGCAGGGCTATCTTTCCTCTCTGATAAGCTGAATGATTTTGACCCACATTGTAACCTCTGGTTTGAATTTAGAGATAAGTATTGTCATATCAGTCTTGTGCCAAGGTTCAGAAGCGCCTTGTGGCAGCAACCTAGCAGTGTTTCACAGGGCTGCATGGGCCAGAGGAGGCTGCAGCATCTGGGCAGCATGGTCAGAGAGATACTCCCCTCCCTTCCATGTTTGGAGGGTCCCCGCACTAGGGGACAGTATAAATTCTAACAAAGCTGCACTACCAGTGGCAAGAATGGAGCTAATTCCAGCTACTCTGGAGTTTACAGCTCAAGAGTGGATTTAATTATCACTTTACTGGCTTTAAGTGAGCTGTAAGACTAATCTAAATTTAACAGGGTCGGCAGTTGCTTTACAAGCTTCCTCAACAGGCAAGTGTCAAATTAGGGCTATACCAATAGATAAAGGGAGAAAACTAAAGCCACTGATGGCCATAGATTTCCCAGCTGATATCTTTATACTCTGCTATAAAAGCCTATCACCCTTCATTTAAAGAAAGTGAAAATTGTTGACATCTCTTTCAAATGCTAAGTGTTAGGAAGCAACTTGAACTAAATATAATTAGAATCAAATCATGTGCACCTTTTATTGAGGAGTAACAACACACAGTATCTTCTGCTATTTATGTTTCCAGATAATCTGTGCCATTAGTTTGGGATCAAATGTTGGAGCCCCTCCAGCTGCTGCACCACTGCGATGCTGAGCATTGACAGTGCCATTTGATGGACCCAGAGATGCATCTGGGAGCTTGTTTTATAGCAGGTTTTGAAAAACACTATGTTTTGCTTGGGCACAAATGCTCCACCTGGAGCTAGGTCAGCCCAGGCCTTGCTCTTGGGTGCAGCAGAGCCGCCCAGACGTGGCGGCAGAACTTAGTGTGCCATAAAGGAGTGAACTTTGGCAAAACTCTGCCCTTGGACTCTCAAGCACCTGCACCTGCTGACCTGCCTAAGAGAATTTTCCAGGTCACGGTGCCCTGGAACAAGCCAGGCATGGTGCTCTGCTGGAGGGTTTCTCCAGGCTTTGGGGGACAGCTCTGAACAGTGAGAGGCCATCCACAGCTTGGAAAAACCCTTCTCCTGCCCTGCTGACCTGTCCCCACATGATGTCCCTTCCCATCCTGCCCTAGGGAACAGAGTCAGGGCCTCTCTGCATGACCAAATCCCTGGCAGGCAGCAGGAAGTAGTGAGCTGCCCACACCGAACCTGGGACTCATGCACAACCATCGTTGTGTTTTGCTCACACAGGTTTCTCTTTTCTGATAATTTCTTTGGTGGACAGGACTCACTATATGTTATCCACAGGACCCATCAGAATCATTGAGTCCAACTCTTGGCTATACACAGGACACCCCAAGAGTCACACCATATGCCTGAGAATATTGCCTAAATGCTTCTTGAACTCTGTCAGGCTTGGTGCTGTGATCACTTCCCTGAGGAGCTTGTTCCAGAGCCCAACCACCCCCTGGGTGAAGAACCTTTTTCCAGTATCCAATCTAAACCTCCCCTGACACAACTTTGGTCAGTTTTCTCAAGTCCTGTCACTGCTCATGAGAGCAAAGAAATTGCCCTTCTCTTCCCCTCACAAGGAAGCTGCAGACTGCAATGAGATCTCCCCTCAGACTCCTCCAGGCTGAACAGACTGAGTGACCTCAGCAGCTCCTCATGCAGTTTTCCCTCCAGACCCTCCACCATCCTCCTTGCCCTCCTTTGGACACCCTCTTCTTAATTGTGGTGTCAGAACTGCACACAGGACTCAAGGTGATGCTGCACCAGTTCTTTATGCATAGTATTTTGTAAGAGTAGCTCGACCTTAACACACATCATACCAAAAACTATCTATGCTTTCATTCCCACCACTCCTTTTTCCCATAGCATTGCTACCCCTTGTACCCTCCTCATCACTTCCTCCCCTTTGCAGAACTTAGGGGTCACCCCTGAACCACCATGGTTGTTTATCTACAGGGCTGACACAGAAAAGAGTGTGGTGTTGCCCTAGATCTTTGCAGAGGGGCAAGCCTTGTTCACCTCAAGGGTTTGAAAGAGTTGAGATGGAATTTTTTCCTCCCACTTATCTGAGAACTGAAAAGGCAAGCACAGCCCAGGATGGAGAAACAGTCTCTGGGTGAACTCCATGCTCTCTGTCTATTTGCATTACTGAGAAGTACTTCTTATCTTTTGGACTTTCAAACCAAAGAGTTTAAAGAAATACTGGAGTGAAATTGTAGCTGCTGATGATTAAAGCACTATATTTAGGCTTAACTGTAACTTAAATGCCAGATTATGAACTCTGAAATATTTTTTACATAAACTCTCCCCCTCATAAACAGTGAGCTAAAGTAGTCAATTTGTTCCATTGACTTCAGCTAAGTACAGCATGATTCTGGTTTTACATTAGGCCTAAGGGACAGCCTTAAACCTTGAATTAAGCAGGAAAATACAGACAGTCAGAGAAAGCAGCCTGCTGAGACCCTAACAACATTCAGATTGTTAGGGGGTTGCTGTTTGGTTTTTTTCCAGGAGGATGCCACAGAATTTCAGTCATGTGAAATCCACCACCCGAAGTGAAGTGCCCAAGTAGAAATCTGCCTTTGAAGGGATTTAATCCTGCGCTGCAAGTAGATATCCTGGGTAAAACAATATGGATAAAGCCCTGCTGAGCCAGCTGGCCTTGGGGAAGACAGTGTGTTTATCTGAACTTCACTTATCTAAAGTCTCCTCCTGTTTCAGGTGGGATTATTTTGTCCACCTCATACCAAGGGAGGGGATTCTCTGTGCCCTGATCAACTCAAGGCGCATGACCCAGCATCCACAGTTACCCTTAGGGAAGGCAAGTGCCCTTCCCCTGGAAAGAAAAGTAGTTTGGAAATTAAAAGGCCATATGATTCAGGCTGTGCAGCTCATATGCAATCATAAAGAGGAGATGCACGCAGAGAAAAGAAAGATGGAATAATTTTGTGGAGATGCTGCGAACATCAGTGCAGCAGTGGGCAGAATAGACGCTGTGAGGAGCAGAGGTGCCTTGGGCAGAGGTGTCTCAGTTCAGGCAGAGCAAGAAGGGGGTGAGTGATGTCCCCAGCAGCCACTGCAGCAGGGAGGGATGTGCAAAGCCTACTGCAGGATGAACAGCTCCAGTTACTACATTGGAATGGCTTACATGGTCTTGTTGTCCTACAGGTTCCCCATACTGGCTGTTCACCTCCTCCCAATGCCCAGTCCTCACTAGAAAAACAGAAGCAGAAAATAGTCAATCTTCCCTGTCTAATAAATTGAGGAAAAATAAAACTTGACAATTTAAGGTG
The DNA here is from genome assembly GCA_013400635.1 of Hypocryptadius cinnamomeus. Classification (NCBI taxonomy): domain Eukaryota; kingdom Metazoa; phylum Chordata; class Aves; order Passeriformes; family Zosteropidae; genus Hypocryptadius; species Hypocryptadius cinnamomeus. The sequence continues at coordinate 31,990 of VYZP01009705.1, forward strand.
GAATTCCCAGGGTTTCCAAAACAGCAGCGTACCTCACTTGTAGGCCTGATGATCTTTTGTGTTGTTACAAAGAGTTGCATAAAAAAAGGGCTGAAACAAAACTCTAAAGAACACTGAGGAATTATTTCTAATCCCTTTTGCTTGACACAAAAAAAAAATCCTCTAAAACCCCAAAACTAATAAAACAATTTTAAAAGTTCCATATAATGTACTATTGTAATAATAGCATTTCACAAACCACAGTGAAAGAAACTATACGGTGCATTTACAATTAATTTTCAGCTTATGAAATCACTTCATGAATGAAATGTGTATCTAAGTTGTGTGAGAGCCAAGAAGGGAGAAAAGATAATACTAGTGAAGAGAGAGCAGATTTTTATAGTGTTTGCTGGTTGCCTTTCATTCTCTGAACAGCAGGAGGAGATTAATGATATTGTCACAACAGCATTAATGATGCTGTAAAATCATAAGGACAGAGAGAGCCAGGATTTGATAAAAGTGAGATTTACAGCTGCATCAGTCAATTTAATTATCTTTTACTAGGCTTAAACTAAGCAGTAAGACTAATCTCCATTTAACATGTTTTACAGGGTCTGCAGGTGCTTTACAATCCTCCTCCATTGAAAAGTGTCAAATTATGGCAATATTGATAAAAGAGTGATGTGAATGGTTGTCTAGTCAGTCCCCAAACCAGTTAATATCTTTCTTTAGTGCATTGTAAAAGCTAATGACTCTGAAGTTTTGGAGTGAAATTTGTGAAGGGCAATCTGAGTTGATAATGTTTAGAAAACAAATTCGAAGAAGATAAAGATCTGTGTCCACCTGCCCGTGTTCACTATAAAAGACAGAGCTGCTGCCTCTGTGCTGGCTCTGCTGCCTGTCATCCTGCCCTGCTGGCAGTGATCAACATTGTCTAGAGATGAGTTGTGAGCAACATCAAATGTTTCAAACAAGATTTTCTTCTTCTTTGTAATTTTCCCATCTCCTTTCTTAGCCACCAGCAGCTGCTTCTCCACATTCTGTTATTTGGAGTTGTATTACTAGACCTGTAGTATAACACTGTCTTTGTTCTTATCAAGTCCAGCAAAAACATGACAGATTTTATATATATTAATTTGCCATGTGTGTTTTTTTTTTAAAAAAAGTCCCTCAGGTACTTCTGGTCGCTAGGTTTGATTTTTGCTCTCCATATTTTGTGGAGTTACTGATACTTCCACAAATAGTGGAGTAAACCCAGCTGTTTCTACTTGATGGCCTACTTCATGGTCAATTAGCCCTACCTTTTTAAATAAGTATCTTCCTTCGAGCTCTAGAGAAGCAAGCTTCTGGCATCAGGGACAGAAGCAAAATGCTTAAACTTGCACTTTTTTTAGACTTCGATTTTCAGTGAGACTGAAGAAAATGTAGCACTCAAACCAGACAGCAGCTCCCAGCAAATTGCATGTTTCAAGCCTGGGAGAATGCCCAGTTTAGCCAACTGTTGTCTGACACAGCAAAATGAGAAAATCTGAATCTTTCCTAGTGAGTTCAGATAGTGTTTCCCTGCTCTCCAGATAGATGAACACCAGTCTCTCTCAGGCAGTGTGTGTCTGGCAGTGAAGAATCCAATTTAAGGCAGGCTCTGGCTCTGAGCAGTTGGTGATCAGTATTTCAATCCCACTTCACCTCTCTTTATTTGGTACTCTTGCCTGTGTTTAAGTGCTGTGGGCAAGTCAATTCTATGACCCACCTCTTCTTCTGGTCAAAGTGGCTCTGAAGGCAATTTCTGGGACACTTTAGTCTCACTAAGCCCTATTATTGAACATTTTTTGAGTCAGTAGTCAGGTTTCCTGGAAAACAAACGTCACGGCACAGGCATGCCCTGTGTCATTCAAAGACAGTTGTTCTGCTCCTGCATTTAAAAAAATCAACAAACACAGAATGACTGAGCCCAGTGTTTCCACAGTATCTTATTTTTAGCCGTCTCAAAAAGTTTTTTGACTAATAATGAAATAATCTCCTGACAAGAAACTAAAAATATTTCTCTTCCCAGGCTTGGAAAAGAGAGACAACATTTTTTTGACAATTGCCTAGAAAGTTTACAGCAAAAAATAGTAACAGCAGTCAACTCTTAGGAGCTGCAGTTCTGTTTGAAACACACTGCGGTCCTGCCTCATCACCTGCTTTCTTTAGCTTGCTAGCACGTCTGACAGCCTAAATCTAGGAGGTGTAATTTTCTTCTGACCATGCTGAGTAGTCCTCTCACTTGCAGCCTTTAGGTTCTGGGACCACAGTGCCCAGCTGGGCTGCCAGTGCTCCTGGTGCAGGAGGTGCTGGCAGACATGCCTAGGAGAGACAGCTTTTGTAGGACAAGCACTACCTCAAACCCTGGCTAAGACCAACCCCAGGACCTTCCCAGGGGTTTCGCTGTTGGGAAGTCAGATGTGCTAAACTCGAATGCACTAAATTCAGATGCTCTGTGTGTGGCAGGCTTGGCTGGCCTCTGTCATGCAGCCCACGTTCCCAGTTGCTGCATCCACTGGTCTCAGCTGGTGGTCAGCAGATCCCATCCTGGAGGACTGCAGATGGAAGTGAGACAGAGCTCTGCCACATGTGGTGGGAGGCCTTATGCACCAGAGCTTTCAAACAGTTGGGAAATTTGCAATGCATCGTGGTTCCCATCAACCTGACTCCATCAAGACCAATGATCCCCTTAAGGTCCCTCTATCCAGGGGATCTCTTGGAAGAAGAGTTTTCAGTCAAAGTGGTGGCTCACCTTGTGGTGCGACAAGGGCCTCAAACTTTACTGCTCATTTCTTGGAATTTCACTAAGCCTAGGGGAAGGGGTGTAGAAATTGGCAGGATTTTTTTCCAAACAAGGTCTTCAGCATTAAGCCTCTGTCAATAAATCCTGCAACGTGTTTGCACATGCAGGAAATGGGAAAAAAGTCAGTTCAGGATTCTTATCCATCTGATCTTATCAGGGTGGTAAATCTGGTCTTTGATCCTTTGTCAATAACGCACAAAGTTGGAGGCAGCTGCCACCACCCAGCTTAGCCATGCAGTCATCAGGGTCTCATAAAACATTTATGAAACCTGTCATAAACCGGCCTGATAAGGAATAGGACATCAGGTTTCAGGAGTCAGCAGCTTCTTGGGGAAGACCTTCCTCTAACTCCAAAGCTCCTTTGTTCAAATAGCAAACACAAGCCACTGATTGCACCCTGCCATAAATGCTGGGAGCAGGGAATTTTCACCAGCCCTGCTGCCTGCTGAATTTTAGTGGCAGGTACTGGCCTTCATCATTTGCCTTTCCCACTTGCCAGTCCTAGGGGAGGGGGGAGAGTAGGGGAGGAGGAGAGGAACTGAATAAAATTATAAGTAAGGAAGTAAAAAATAGAAGAAATTTTTAACCGAAATAATGAAACCCACATTCTGTTCCCACCTTCCCCACTTACTGCAACTATGACTCATGTCACAGTCTCTGCCTCTTCCTTACTTCCTTTATAAGAAAATCAAATTGATCTGCCTTGCATCTTCTCTGGGCTCCTTGACATTTTTTCCCAGAACACTAAATCCCTCATAGAAAATGAGGTGCCCCCAGCATCCCCCTGAGTCACCCAACCCTCAAGAACATGGCTATGCTCCAATGCTGTGCAGTGATTTCTGCTCCCTTCAGCAGCATGGAGCACCTCTCAGCAGCACGGTGTCCACAGCTCCATGATCTTCCTGAGCTACGGCTTAAGGAGCTGCGCCACACTGGGGACCATTCCATCACTCATTGGGGTATTTCTTGTTCTTTGGAACAGTTTTGGCCTTGGGGGTGCAGTTGGAAAAGGAAACTGCAGCTAGGAGCAGGTATCGTAGTCTTGTTACAAAGATTATTCAAATCCTTGATTTTCTGAAAGCACAGGAAGGTCTATGTCAAAATACAGCTCAAAGCTGTATGTTTGCAACTCAAAGCCCTGGTCAGCAGCAAGATCAAATCCTTCTGCCATGAGGCCACAATTTTCATGCTTATTCTGCCATCTTTGATTGTGGTTTTTTTTGTAATGTAAAGACACAAAATAGAACATTAAATACTACTTAGAACTTAGAATCGTAAAATAATATCTCTCATAACACCTGTCTTATATTTTCTTTTTACTTGCTTGTGGTTTTTTGTGATGATGTATTCACAATGTTGAGATACAGACCACTGTTTTTTTTCTGGTGCCTGACTTCTTAGAAAGCTCAATTATTTCTTAAAAGTATTTTAAATCATGCAAACTATACTGTACCATAACAAGATATATTTACAGCTATATATTTATTTTATAATCTCCATGAGATAAGCAGCTGTTATGTTTAATTGGTATTACTGTATTATTTACTAATCAAACTAATTAGGAGTTTAGTGGTGCAATCACAATTTCTCCAGCTGTTAATTTAGTCCTGTTTCAGTCACTAATAATAACAATTGTTCAGTACTGACAAGAACTTGGTGTCGGAACAGTTCCAAATAGAGATAGATACAAAGATACCTTAATTGGGTAAGTGTTATCAGTTGCTTATAGTAATAAAGCACTAATTCAACACTGGTGTATAACCACAAAGTAGCCGTAATAAATTTCAGATTTGGCAATAAAATACTACTATATAGCTTGATTAGGTGATAAAATAGCAGTTACATTTTAGAAATATATCAAAAATATAAAATGCTTGTTATCCTGAGCATTCCTTTGCAGGCAGCCTCACTGCTAAAGGTTCCAGGGCTACCAGGGGGCACTTTGTATTTTCCCATCATCAGCGAGGGTGACTGAGTGAAGCAATTGGTTGCCTTGGGTAGCCTGTGCCCCAGGCCATTTAGGCAACCCAGTTCTCTTTCTCGCTTCATTGGGAGCAAACACAGGACAGAAGAATCTCCACTTGCTGCAGTCAGACGCAATTAGTCAGTTGGTTGATCAACTACCGTCACTTTGTGGTACCTCTGAATTGCGTGAACTTGCTCTGCTCCTGTTTCAGGTTCTGTTATTCTGTGGAAACATAAAGGTGTTTTAGGTGCTGGCATTTCATGTAGCACCACTCAGAGGATATGGGCACTTACTCTGTTGTGTGGCAGCTAGTGGAAAATGCAACAGCCCGGGTGTCATTTTGTGCACACTACTGCCCAAACCCTGCGTGGGTGGCCTTTTAGTGAGCCTCAGCACTGAAGGTGACTGCAGGTCATGAAATTGCTGTTCCAGGGCTTGCTCTTTGAAGGGATTTGAATCAGCTAAAGTAATGAGAAGGACAAGAACTTCCTGCTCCCAACTACATAGCTCCAACCACGCACCTCCACAGGGGAGATAATTAGGATGTGGGAATACAATATTATATTAAACTACCTGCACGAAAAATTCTGTGTACCTGAGTGACAACGCATGCACAAAGATCTGCACACAGAGCAAGATGTTTGGAAAACTTAATTTAAATAGGTCCAAATCCTGGACTGGACACACCTGCAGCTTGTCTTCTGACCATGAGACAAAGGGTGGTGCTGACCGTGCTGGGTCGGCAGAGCTGCCCAGAGGGCTGCACCCGACAGCAGGCACAAGAGGCATCCTGCATGAGCCTGTGCAGCCACAGCATGGGTGTCTGCTGCACCATGGCTTGGGACTTCTGGAAAACGAAAAGTGCTGTGTGACTAAGGGTTTATATGGGCCCTATAAATCAGACAACTGGAGACTGCTGACTGTTCTTCACTTGTCTGTTTTCAGCTCTTCTCTCCATCCCCATTCTAAGAAAACTGCCACCAAAGTTAACTCTTATGCTTTCCTCTGTTTCTTTTACTCTCTTTCTAACTTTTCCACTTCTGTACTTCTCATTTGTGTTCTTCTGCACTATGCCCTCTGCTAACAAATGTCATCAGTTGCATCATTGCCTCCTCACAGATATACATCAAGGGAAGAGCAAACCTTCTTCCCCTGCACTCTCAGATGTCCAGCACAGTGTAAATCACCTTCTAGCTTTCAGGAACACCCCAAAAACACAACACAGAGAGTGCATGGCAGCCAACACCTTTGGTGCACACTAATACCTTCATCCCACTCATCAAGAAGCTCTTTCTTCAAGATCAAAAGACAGCTCCAGGGACAGCTTGGGGGAAGGTTTTGTACCCTTTGTGTTCCCACACATGCTGCCTTTTCTTAGGCACCAGAAAAGCCACAGGGCAGAGAGCTGCTGGAAGTGAGCTTTGTTCTTGCATTCATAAAACAACTCCTAATTGCCCTAAACTGTTCTTTCCTGGACACACAGTGCCTTTATACCTTATTGACTGCACAAAAATAGCCCTTTGCTGAACAAAAAATATATATATATATATATCCCAATATATATCTATTTTATACCTTGAAGATTACTGCCTGTGATGTAGTTGGTAAAATGGAATAGAACTACAAGTGAATTATGATCTTTATCCCTAATGAGTAAAATTTGCTCACTGCAAACTCCTGAGTAAGACTGAAGAAGACAACAGATACATGCAACCAAAGTAATTCAGTCCCCAAAATTTCAAAGGATTTTGGGAATATGCACCCAGAGAGCTGGCTGTAAGTGATGGAAAGACTTTTGTCAATAGTATGCAGCCTTCCTCGTCCCATTAGTTTCAAGGTCCTGCACGGAACTGTCATTTCTGCAAAGTGCAGGGATTTGAACTGGTGAGCCAACAGAGGAGGCCCAAAATTGCACTGGTCTTCCACATGTGCCAAAAAGAAAAATCAATACAGCCCTTTTCTGGTCCCATGAAAGTCACACCTTTCCATGTTTTGTAGAAAGAAGGATTCCATCCTGATTGCAGCACACTTTTCTGCAAGGGTTTAGCCTCCTGAAGGAGAGAAACTCCATTGATCTGTCTAACACGTGGCTGGTGCCATTCCTTAGAATTGGTGCAGCGGATTTTAACCAGTTTCTGGTACTGAAAAGAAGGAACCATTTTCTTCATTTATGCCCTCTTATTTCCCTGAGTGACTGCATGGTCATGCACTTATTGTAGACTCACCAAACCATAGGGTGGTTTGGTTTGGAAAGGATCTTTGAAGAGTATCATTGTATTTTCAGTAGAAAGGTTACTGGGTTTAAATTCCTAATTCCACTTCTTTATGGATTTTTTAAATGTGACACTTTCATGAGGTTGGAAACAGATGACTAGCCTGAGAGTCACCAACCAGAAATGGCACACGGGATTCAGAAGGATACTGGCTAATCAAAATGTTTGACAAAATGGTTCTGATTCCTCTTTGTTTTAAATTATCTACAATTTAGGAGAGCGTGAATAGAACAACACTGAAATCCTTGAATTAATTCAAGCCTGAATGAAGTTCTTGCTGAAGTTCAAAGCTTCAGCAAGTCATAAAAGACTCTGGAAGAGCTTCCAGAGACCTGAAAAAAAATTTTGTAAATCACTTAAAGAGCTGCGGGAGAAATCTTTTCTGTGACCATGAATCTTGTAAGATTTGGGGCTTTGGAGATTTTTTTGTGTTTGGCACAGTTCACTCAAGGCAGGGCCTCTCCTTGCACCATCCCCTGTAACCTGACTGCCTTTCAGTCCTGAATCCATGTTCTTGCAGATACCACATCCACATGACCTCATTACCACCCAAGGGAAATTCACCTGGCTGCTTCCTCCTCACCCTGTGTCCCTGGCACTGCCCGCTCCCCTGGGCCGATGGAAGCAGGAGTTGCTCCCTTTTCCCAAGAAGCACAAACGCACGGCCGCGCAAGGCTCCGTACGGTGGGGCTCTGAACCAGGGCCAGCTGGCTGCCTGTCAGCACGCAATCCAAACACCGGCCAAGGCTGTGCTGGCTGCAATAAACCCCTTCAGGGCTGCAAAACAGGTCAGAGATCTCAAAGAGTACGCCTCGGCTTGGATAATGATTAACAGCGGGGTGGCAAAAGTCCCTGAGGCTTTGGCTGGCTCTGCGTGTGTGCAGGCACACACGAGCCTACGTCAATGGGAAAGTTTATCAGTCCTAAGCCCAGAAAACTCATTGCAGGGGCAAAGCCTCTCTCCTGGTGGGCTGTTCACTCAATCCTCACTATGGCACAGTATTCCTGGTTGTCTCTGAACTGGCAGAGAATTCCCTGCTGCTGCATTTTAAACCAAGAGCGGAAATAATCACAAGGGACGGGTTTAGTCTTCCTATAACTTCTGTAATGAAAAGATGGAAGACCATGTTCCAGTCTCTGATTCATGGGCATAAATGGGAAAACGGAGATAAATGTAGTTTTGTTTCAGACCCCCTGAGAGAAAAATATGAAAAACTGACCTGAAGAGACAGAATAGAATCATGAGTGTTTTGTTCTGTGCCAGTGAATGTCCTTCAACTCAGCAGTGCCGTTAAATTACTACTTTCCAAAGCAAAATAACTTGAAAATTATCTGTTTATCCTGTGCAAATTCCCCCTTTCTTCTTATTTTCTACTTGTAATTTTTTAGAGTCATAGATTGTAGGATTTTTCCCCATGCTTTGCAAAGTACCTTATCATAATTTTTTTGAAAAACAACTGTTTAAAATAATCATACTTTCTTATGTAAGCAGGTTACTCCTGGTTTATAATCTGGTGTGTGTCTGCATGTATTTATATCCTCATGTAATGGATCTATAATGGTATATAAATGTGTTCTACTATTAGATGGACAACAATTCTTCTTTTTACGAAGACTAACACCGGTCATCCTTTGGTTGAGGGGACCAGGGGGACCCAGCAAGGACAATGCTGTCATTCATGATGAGAAACTGAAACTTCTGGCAGTAGAAACTTTCCAAGCATGGTGATGACAGCCAGTGTGCAAGTTACAGCAGACACCTGCTGCCAGCCTAAAGCACCTGAAGCAGCCAGCAAAAGGGCAGCAAGCCCTGCCGCGGGACAGGGAGCTCTGCGGGGAATGCCAGATCAGGTCCCTGGTAATCAAGGGCTGTTTCCTTCCTTTGTCAGGATCTTGACAGGCAATCTGATTTTAGAATGAGTTTCCTCTATCCCAAGCCAGTGTCAATAGAAAAGCAAATGGATCAAATGTGAATGGAGACCACAAAACTCACGGGTAATAGCAGATAACACTCCTTGACCTTCCCACTCATAAAGTTGCATTACTTCCTGTTCCACAATGAAGATTATTTTTTATGTAGTATTTACATTAGTTTATATGGCTACATCCTCAAAACCTTTTTTTCAGCTGTGTAAGGTCCTGCCAGAGGCCAGGTGTGGGTTTGCAAAGGCAGCGGGAGATGTGGCCCCCAGTTAACACAGCCAGCTCTGTTTGTGCTCTTGCTCATGAGGTCAGCAGAGAGACTGGAAAGCTGCAAGGAAAATAAATGCCCAGTTCTTAGACAATGATTGGGGACTTGGGTGAATTCAGCTCTGAAAGACCACTTCATTTAGCTTAAGCACGGCAAGTGGGGGGGAGCAGGAACGCAGCTGGACCAAATTTCAGCATCAGAATATTTTATGCACATTGTTAAAGTCTTCTTTTGTGTGCATATGAAAGAGGAAGATCAGAGCTGAAGGAGCAATCACTGGAATTAGGACTCCAGCTTTCCAGGTGCTTACACCAGCTGATGAAAAACAATGCTTCTGAAAACAAGGGCTGATGTTGGTGTAACACTGGAGGGAAAAATATGCTTTCCAAATGAATTTCCTTTTATTCTATGCTCATCTGTTGCAGGAATATCAGGAAATTTCTTTAATCTGGAGAAATAAATTAAACACTGTAAACATTTCTCCTTTTAAATAACCATTCTGCTAGGGACCTGATTTTTTTAAACTCTGCTGACTGGTTTATCTCTGAGGAGATAAATAGTTTAACTTGCTTTATGCTGTTACTTAGATTAATTAGCAAGTGTTTACATAGCTCACTAAAATATGTAGAGCTCTATAAATGTTCATACCCTTCAAATAAAAATGGCTCTGGGATCTTCTTGAAAGCCAGGTTTTAAACCTTGCAGTATCTGATGTTAGGGAGCTATGAGTAACAGCCTCTTCCTTCCTTCCACAGCACTGCTTGTGTTTTCCTTTGCTGCCTGTATTTCACATTTTTCAGCCTCTTCTTAGCAACACAATTTCAAGGCAACAGTGCCTACGCTTTTGTCACTAAGCCTCAATATTCATCACATAGAGACACAACCACACAGTTTTGGGTTTAGCTGATCTCAGTGTGGTGGTGCTCCTCCTGCAAATGCATGAAGAGAAGCAGTCTCACCTGCAGTACAGGTGCCTAGAGCAGGTGTCTGCAGCAGGTCAGAAAAGTCACTCCTATGATGCCAGAAGATTTTTACTTTTTATATATTTTTTACTTTTTATATATTTTTTTACTTATGTATAGCTCTGTAGACTATTATTTTATAGTTTATATAGTTTCTTAAGCTAACTCCAGTATTTTGTTAGACAAACACATTCCTGGAATCCTATTCTAATCTTGCTTCTTCTGTGAACCAAGGCCATGTCACTTTTCCATGTATTTAGACATAGTGTGGGGCTAGAAGCAAGGTGGGAGGCTTCAGCAGGAGGCCAAACCAAGAGGGGAATTACTTCATTAACTGCACTTCTAACTGGGGATTCTTGTCAATTATGATAATTTGCTAAACTTATGAAAGTTCCAAAGCCCTTTGTCATGGGGGCGTTCTGCCACAAGTGCACCTGAAGGACCTTCAATAAAACGGGTAACTGCTTTTTATCATTTTAATCTTGTTTGGCTTGTGATTTTAAGGCAGAAAAGGCGTCACCTAAAGAAGGCTCTTTCCCCTTTAAAATGCTCAGGTGACCTAGAACTGTATTTGGCATTCTTCTCTCTTCTTATGTACACTGACTACCTGTACAGCAGGCAATACAGACTTCTGCTGGCAAGATGCAGATGTGGATTGAAACTTGTTGAGGTGAGGACTGGACTCACTTCTCCATCCTTGGGTGTGTGCTAGCCACAGAGCTGGGCAGGAAAACCCAGGGAAAGTATTAGAGGAAGGGGCTGTGAGGGTTTTGTCTGTAGTTCATTAATTCTGGTGTCACCATCACATGGGGTCTGCAAAACCACCCTGAGCAGCAGATGTCTCCTCTAGCTCTAGGAGGGAAACAAGGGGCTATGATTTGTGTCAGTTTTTATAGCTATATGTTTCAGTGATGGATATTAAAGAAAAAGGTCACTGTTCCAAGGACTGTGCTAAGAATCTAGGGGGACCTGATGTTAGGATCCAGGCTGCCATATTAAATGAACACCAGACCCCACATATCTGGAGACTTTTCCATGTATAACCCAGGCCCTATGTGAATTTAAGACAAACACTTAAATGTTGCATTGTTCTGTACCTGCCGGCACAGACTCTTTGCATTTCACTGCACACAGCTGGATGCTGCAGAGTGCCCTAAGTCTTTGACTCAGGCTATGTCCATTGCTTGGTTCAAGGGAGACCCAGAAGTGTGGTTTGTTACTCTAAGGATATGTCCAGCCCTTCCAACATTTCAGACATCTCCCTCCAGGGATTCAGCAGGCAGTGTCCTGTGTTCAGTACACAGAATTTTGCATTTGTTATCAGCTGTTTGAGAACGTTGGGTTTCTGTAGGTATGAGAATTTGCTCAGTCTCTGGTGCTGCAGATTTTCCACCTTCCACACTCTGGTCCCCACTTGTGTCTGTTTGCTCTGAATCCACCTCAGTGGGACACAAACGCCTCCAAAGATTTCCCCTGAGCTTAATGATTGGCACATGTTGGCCTTACTTAGCATTTACACAGTGCTATTGACAGGTGACAAGGCATATTACTTTATGGCTGGAGAGATACGGAGAAAGCTGACAAAGGTGAACAAAGGTACAGAAAGGCTTCTGTGTGTGGAAAAAAAAAAAACAACAGGTAGAGAGAATTCTTTAGCTCCCCAAAAGACAGGAAGTTATTCTGGCAGGTTAAATTACAAACAACAGGAAGAAGGTGAGGAAACCACCCATCAGCCTTTTCTAACATGGGAGCAACTCACACAAAACCAGCAGGCTGCAATTTCAAGGAAAACAAAATGAGATTTATTTTTATACAGTGCAGAATTTATGGAATTGCACAGTATTTAGATCTATGATGTTCCCTGTGAGACGACTTCATGGATGTAAGGTAAATGTGCATGGGTTCACATATGTTTTGGACATCCTCAAGGAGGTGAAATCCACTGAGGTGTCTTAGGTCCCTAAGCCATAGATCACTGTGCAACAGAACAGATATTTTTTTAATTTCTCAATATACTTGCTTGGTGCTTCTACTTTCCCTTGAACCACTTCTGTTGTTTTTTTCTGCCAGAGATGGGCACCAACACAACCTCAACAAGACTAAAATAGCCTCCTTCTCTCTTCAGCCATCTGCTGAGGACAGGGTGCTGGGCTGGCTTGGTAAGGCTGCTCCTATGACCTCACCATCATCCTTGTGCCATCCTAGTTTAGTGACTAGCAGTGCTCTTCCAAATACTTTGAGAACTGCTCCAGAGCTGGATCAGGTAACTCCCATCATACTCCAGCTGCTGGATTTACACACAGCTAATTGCAAATAATCACACAGTTGAACAGGGTACTGAGATGCACTCTTGGAGCTGCTCTGCTGCCAAGGCTCTGGCAGTGACCCTTGAACTCAGGGATGCTGAGGATTAGGAGGAGAAATGCAACCCCATCAACCTGCCTTTCCACTTCTTCACCTCAGGAAAACAAAGGGTGAGTTTCTTTTTGAAAAGTGGTCATTTCATCTTTGCCACTTGATCACCTGTTTTTCCCTTTCCTTCTTTCCCATTTTCCCTGAAAGTAAGCAAATCCTTACAACACCACAAAAATGTCAGCAACACTTTAGCATTTTACCCTCACAACAGCCTCTGAGCACAAAACTCCCAATCATTAAAGCCACTGGAGCCTGGCCCCTGGTCCTGGCTCCACAGTCCCACTGTTTAATACAAATTATCAGATGTAATCACTGTGGTGCCCAAGCAGCACCAGCACAGCTCCCAAAGCTGCACAGCAAACTGTGGCAAACCAGTGTAGCAAAAGCAAGAATGGATGTTCCTGCTAAAAATGGGGCTTGTGACAGCAGCTACAGCTCAGGGGGACCATGGAGGCTGATCACACTACAGAGACTGGGGAGGAGGATGACAGACATAGAAAGAGCTGTGTGCTGGGTGACCCATAAGGATGAGGCCAGAGCAGAGATTGCCATGGTAATGCAGTTTAGAGGGGCCCTGGCTGCAGTCAGTCCCCCAGCAAGACAAGGTGCCTCAGCACCAATGCTGAGTGCTTTGACTGGACTGTGGGGGGCACAGACATGCTGAGCTGGACAGAGACCAGACCTTCTATTTGAAGGGGTATAAGAGCCCTTCAGTGGTATTACAGGGCACAGCCTGGCCTGTAAAACAGTTCTCTTTCATTCACTTGGGTATCACATCTCAGGAGCAGCGAGACACGGCTGTGGAGCTGGGTTTGCTCCCTTAGGATTTGCTATTGTTTGCAATGCTGACCACCCAGCAGCATTCGTGTCCTGTGCAGCAGAGCCATCAGCAGCATTGCCTTGCTACAGGGTGATGCTGCTTTCTGTTCCTCTGGACCAGTGTGCTGCATTTCGCCCTGACTGAGCTGGGGTTAACCCAGCAAAGGAGGCAAAGTGGTTGTGGGACAGATTTGGAGCTGCTTCAGGAGCTGTACTCATCCTTGTGCCTCCCACAGCCTGCTTGCTTACAGACCTGCCTTGTGACTGACTCCAGCATCAATGGCAATAAGCCTGGCTCCAGCTCTGCTTTTGTCTGGAGGGTTCACAAGAACTCTCACTTGTGCTGGTTCCTCAGTGTCTGAAAAGCCACGAGCTCAGCTACAGCTGTTTGCTCAGAAAAGTTGCTGAAAAGGGTCCTTGTCTCTGTCTGGCTATATGCACTTTCATGACATTTATACAGACACAATTTTCTTTGAAAGCTCTGTCCCTCTGCCAGGTCAGACTGAACTCAGCCAACATTTTACACTCAACATGGAGGGGACATTGCCAGCTCAACCTCTGTGTGCTCAGACCAAAGAAGGAAATATGTAGTTGCCAACAATTAACTTCCCATCTTGGAGGGCACGTGAAGAAAAGCCCAATATGGGTCTGCTCCAATTAGATATCATCCATGGGGTCATTTATAGGACAATGGGTAACAGTTTTAAACTAAAAGAGGGAGATTCAGGCCAGAAACAAGGAACAAATTCTTAACTGTGAGACAGGCACTGGAACAAGTGACAGCGATGGAGATGACACAAACTCCTGTGGTTCCTGTGCAGAGGGCCCAGACCTCACTGCTCACACCCAGCCTGGTGCACAGTGAGGCTTTGCTGCAGAACAATTTACTTTTGAAAATAAGACACTTTCCCCAGCATAGTGACACCAGGGGAATTGTAGAATCCATATGCACTGCAACTGCAGGCCATTGAAAAACAGGTGAGACAAAGTTCTGTCAGAAGGCAGACAAGTCAATCTATCCAAGCAGCCAAATTACAATAATTAATCTACATCAGCTTATTATTCTTGATCTCTGATTGATAAAAAGCAAAAATCTTCACTTTTTTTTTTTTCATAAAGGGACATAAAAATATCTGATGCCACCTCTTTCTATTTGACTTTGACTTCAGGAAATCATGATCATGCTGGGAACTTCTCTATTAATTCTATCAGTGCTTGGAAACCAAATACCCCAAGGCCTTAAAAATGCCATCATTGGGCAGGCTAAATAGGTAAACATGTATTCATGAACCAGAGAGCTGGCAGGATGAATTGGATAGAAAAGTCTTTAAGGGAGATTCTCCTTAATAAAAGACAATTGTAACAATATGTGACCATAGCAACAGCAAAGCTGCATGCAGAATGGAAGAGGCAAATATTCCCTTTAGCAGATGGATGTCTCTCCTGTCTCCCATTGAAATGATATGCTGAAAGGCTAACATCAAAGATTTGTTCAGAAAATTGTTATCTCCAAATGCTCTGTGCATACACCACTCCCCTGAGTCTCAGGAAAACCTTTTTTTTTTTCATTTTACAGTGCAAATGCTGTTTCATGGGATGGATTTGGATTTGTTTTTAGACAGCAAACCTGGGAAATCTACAGAACAGCAACGTTCTCTCCTGCTGTATCTCCTCTGGCAGTGATGTTGGATCTCCCCACCATCCCTGAGCTGATCCCTGCATTTCACTCTTTCGAGTAGTTTGGCACCTCTAAGCTGGTGTAAAAAGAGGAAGGTTATGAAAACAAGGAAACAGAATTCTTTGAGAAATAAATAAATAGCTGCTTGTTTTTCTCCATGCTGCATTTGTTCTTCTTGGGTTGACAGAGGGCACAGGAGGTTCCCTTCCTCTAAGAAGCAGAGCCACCAAGCAGAAAAAAACCATCCCACTGGCAAAAGGAGGTCCTGACAGCCTTTGATTTTAGTATTTACTCTTCCCTTTAGATTCCCTGCATGAAGTATTTCCAGGTGACCCTGTGTGAGTCAATAAATAATATATCATCCCCAGGTGAAAAAAACCTGGCTACGTCAAAGGCGCCTCTCAGTCTGAGGCTGGCTGTAGTTTATCTCTTACCTTCAACGGGCAGTTTGGAAACATTACGACAATCAGATAACCAGGAATGAATAAGCACTTCGATGGTTCAGTATCTCGCTCCACAAGTGACAATAAAAAGCTCATAACTTTTCCAGTGGCACATTTGTGTGTGCAGCAGGCAGGGCAGGCAGAGTGGCAGGAGCTGCTGAAGCCAGAGGTGTGGCACGCACTGCTCACCCGTGGGTCACACATCTGCTGCTTAAAGAAGAACCCACAAGCACAGGTCTCCACAAAACAGGTTTAGGTCTCCCCTGTAGAGCTGCAGATCATGCCTCTACACAAATGAAAGTTGCTTTTCCTGGGACCTCATTAGACTGCAGACAAAAAGGGCTCCCTTGCTCTCACCCTTTTGCAGGCAGAAAAAATGGGGGTGATGTATGGGTGTGGCAGGACAAGGCTGGAGTCCACAATTTGTGAGCCCTTCCCCATGTCCTGAGCTTGTCCTTCCATTTGATCGGCCTGACTTCCAATGGGATGTACAGCAGAAGTTTTATAAAACCTCAGGAAATGAGGTATGTCTGTTTCTGATGGAAATGGGAGGTGGTGAGATGCAATAGGCTGTGTCCCTGATATGAACAATGGAGCAGATCTGCAGCAGCTCTGCCGGTGGTGACTTTAATTTGCTTTGAGTTCACATGTGCTGCAAACAGACAGCAAGATGGGAAGCAGAGGGGATGGAAATCTTAATAGTCTAAAAGAAGCCTTCTCCAGGATTGTGCAGGATGTGACTTCAGACAGTTTTTCCTGTGGTGGGAACTTAGTTAACACCTTTGGGGTGTTTTATTGCTAATTCCGTGCTAAACCTCCACCGAGGGAATCATTGTGCATATTCTGCAAGCATAGACATTCTTTTCCAATGTTTTTCAAGATTTCCAACCCTTTTCAGGCTTGAGGGAGTAGGAGAGGTTAATCGCTGCTTGGGCGGCAATGGGGACCGGATTTTGCACATCCAGGGAGGATTGAGCAAGCAGCTATGCAGGGCTTGGTTGCCCACCCGTGATTAAGCCACGGCACCCGCAAAGCGTGTCCGGGCGGGGTTCAGCCGTGTTCCGCTGACCGGGAGGAGCCGAGGGGACCGGGAGGTGACACCGGGCAGCAGCAGGAGCCATCCTGACCCATCAGGTGGCGCTGCGACACCGAGCGAAACCTGCCCGGGGCCGGGCGGACACCGCGCTCCCACCAAAGGTGCGGCAGCTCCCGCATCGCCTTTATCCATGGATAAACATGCTACGGAGGGCGTACAGGACTTCTTGGGGACCCCCAGTTGTTTACCCAGCTGGGTGGTGGGGATGGGAGTTGACCGTGGCCATCGTATGCTTGAAGGACACCCAGACCAGCCAAGGTGCTGTGGAAGGACCGGGATGTCCAGGACATCATGGCTACAATTTGCCCAAAGGGAGAAGAGTGAGGAAGACAGGGGAAAAAAAGGAATTAGGAAAATATGACCATAAGGGGAGGGCAGAAAATGTTTCCTAAAATCATCGGCTGGGGCAAAGGCTAGATGGTCATGAGAAAGAAGCAGGAAGGGCAGGAGCTGGAATTGTTGAAGAGGGCTTTCCTAAGGCATGGGGGTGAAGCGAGTGGCTGTTGTTGGTGGTTTATTCCTCCCCTTCCACCCAAAAACTTTATGCTCTGTGATACTTCTTAGGCATAACAAAGTGCCAGGGCATTGGTATAGTCTGTAAGGATTGAGATACTCTTCTCCTCTCCTGGGACACCCCGTGCACCCATCTAGGCTGCACCAGCACAAAATGAGACCAACACAACTGCAAGTGGGAGTGATTGAGAGCACCCATTTTTCATTCTCAGGGACTGTGAGTCCTGTCCTTTAAAACTGTAAAACCTTGTTGAAGACAAGGCACATAGATGTTATAATCTGTCTTTCTGCCAGTGCTGAATTATTCTTAGTGAACATTCTTACAGCTTTATTTAGTTACATTTTATACGGCAAATAAATTCATTAATCCATCTTCCAGAAAGCTCAGCGGATACAGAGCTTAAGCTCTCAAATGCATTTCTTGTCTTCTTTAAGATGATTTGGGCTAAAGTTTAAGCAAAACAAGAACAAAAAAGAGTAGGTTCGTAGGTCTCAGTCAGTGTGGACTTTCAATATTGGCAATAGACTGCTGCTGTTTAAGTTCAGTCTGGCGCAATAACTCTAGCTGACATACAGCAATATCTCTAAAAACATTCAGTGCTACAAATGCAGCCAACAGGAGAATGAGCAATCAAAGAAATACTCTGCCAGGTTCATACTTCTTTGGGGAGTTGCCTATTAGCATAGATATTGCCTTTTCTGTTGTACATGACGTACTTTGAAAACTTTGAAAAGCCTAAGTGGACTTAAAATTGATAAGGACTGAGGAACCAGAAGCTGAAGAGTGATGTGAGAAGTGAGAGCCTGGGACAGAGCCTTCCTGGACAAGCAGACCCAAGCTGATGATTTGAATGACTTACAGAAAGGGTGAGGAACTTGGCAGCTGCAGCAGGAGGGGATGTGCTGTAGGACTCTGCTCCTGGACCCACTTGGATTTGCCAATTAAAGCATGGGGTTACTCAAATGAGAAATGAAGCAAGAAAGGGCCATTCCTTCTCTCTGAGGAGTGGAGAGGAGGTTGCATGTGTGGTGGCATTTCCCAGGTGTTCTCAGCATTCTCAGCAATGTCTACTTTGTCATAGCAGAGGTCTTGTAGCACAATGGTGTGTATAGCCCACCCCTTCCTCTCTCCCTTCCTTCTCTTTCCAGAGCATGCATGAGCAGTAATTCCCCT
This sequence comes from Hypocryptadius cinnamomeus, assembly GCA_013400635.1. NCBI lineage: Eukaryota > Metazoa > Chordata > Aves > Passeriformes > Zosteropidae > Hypocryptadius > Hypocryptadius cinnamomeus. The sequence goes on from VYZP01009705.1 coordinate 50,326, forward strand.
CTGCTGAAGCCCAGGAGACTCCCACAAGCTTTCTTCGGGCGTGTGTGGCTGAGTGTGAGGATCTGTGGCCAACGAGCTGCTGCAGGACCCACGGGGACACCCCTGTGCCAGTGCCCGTGTGTCCCAACTGCTGACCCCACACCATCTCCACTGGCTGAGGGCAGAGATGTTGCTGGTTGCACAGGAATGTGGAGACCTGCCAGTGCTGGGTCCTGTTCCAGGTTTCAAGAAAGGAGTGTGCTGTGCCGGTTACAGGCTGTTCTCCATCAGCTTATCCCCTCCGAGGTAGCGTGACCCCTTCTGCCCCTGCTGTCTCCAGTCTGTCTGTCTCCTCAGGCCTTGCTCCTCCTTCCCCCATACCTTTTATCCTTGAATGAACTTATTCCTGTTTGGCATTCAAGCAAAGATACTTCCTTTCCCTTCTTGCCTCTCTGTGCCAGTGGGAGAAGTGTCAAAAGCAGAGGGCTGAGAGGCTTTCTGGCCTCTGGGCCATGGCACCCAGGAGCTGAAATAAACTATTGCTGAGAAAGTCCTGCTCTGACATTGCCCTGTGGAGGAAGCAATGGGTCATTGTCCCCTAGAGATGGCCAATGTGGAGGGCAGGCAGTGCACAGGGCACAGCAGACCCAGTGCTGGTGTAAAGCATCTGCAGAGAAGCTGGATCTGGAGAAGTCTCTGGGGAGCACATGAGATCTGAGAAAGCAGAGGCTGATACATTTCAAAAGCATTCATGTCATGCAGTGGTGTTTTGAGACCAGAACCTCTACTGTTATGCCCTGCGATGCATAAAACAGTGATCTGCAAAACATTTCTACCTAATTTAGTTCTCAGAAACAGCAGAGACACCACAATCCTGTTACTAACAGGAGCTCAAGGCAGGCTACCTGCAGGGCAACACTCCATTCAAATCATGCCCACTTGGCAAAATTGTAAAACCACCAAAATCACGGGGATGGCATAAATGAAAGCCTAACATACAGGTGGCACCATATTAAGCATGTTTTGAAGTGGTAGCCACAAGTCTGCTTGATAAGCTTGTACCATCACATTCCCTTTCTTTGATATCCACTAGCAACCAATCAGTAATCGCAATTATTTAAATCAAAAAACCTAACAATAATGTTTTATTAAATAATCAAAAAAGCACATTTTCCCAAGCTGAGTCACCCCAGCATGACTCTCCCTCTGACTAACAAGGTTCTCAGGCCACAGCATCCCTGCCACAGCATCCCTGCTCCACTGATCTTTCTGCTGCCTGGCTCGTCACTGCTTTGTCCTCTGCCAGCTTTCATGTGTAGTGACGACTGAAGCGAGGCCGAGGGAGGGATGTGCCTGCATTTAACACCAAACATGGTGTGCTTTGTGGAGGCTCTTATCAGTCAGATGAGCTGCATTTTCTGGGCGTGAATGAGAAAGAAACAATAGCAAGAAAATAAACCTAGTGCAAGCCTATGTCTGGATTCTTCTGCAAACAGCACAGCCAAGGAGACAGTGCAGAGTGGCATTGCTCCATCTGCATCAATGCACTTTACATATCTCCTTCCTGTTCATTTATGGAGAGATCCTCCCCAGCTCAGGATAGTTCATTTAGGCAAGGCTTAGGGACTTTCCCCACTGTGAAGACATTTGTTGCAACTGAGGAGTTTATTTTTTGTCTAAATTTATCAGCTTTAACTCTGTGTTGAGTTTTTAGGTATGAGATTCAGGTGGACTTGGAACAGACTGAGCCAAAATCACTCTGCTCCACTTGCAAGCATGAAATAAGGGGAACTACAACAGTTTTGAGCATTAGCGGCTTCAGAGGACCTGCCTCTGGAGAAATGTTTGTATTCCCCAAGGCTGCTGGCTGATATTTGGAGTTCTCATGATGCTTTTGAACCCTGTGAAGCTTTGCCCAGCTTCTAGGCCTCAGTTTACTCTTGCCCCCACCTCCTCTTTCTAACCCAAACCATTCTGTGACTTCATGATTGTATGAAAGTGGCTCAGTGAGCACTTAGAGCTTCCTCAACATCCGAGATGGGCAGTGAGTATGGCAGTGCGTGGTGGCTGTGGAATACCAAAAAGGATTGAGAGGCACAGGAGGAACAGGAGTTTCCAAGAGCTCTTGGTATAGATAGCCCTCAGGATGATGGCTGCTGACTTCGTCAGGAACCTGAACGTCCTTTACCTTGAGTGGATTTGGTACGTGTTGTTTTTGCGTAACAGTTTTTCCCAAATGACCTCTCAGGGTGTTTTCTTTCAGGTCTGAGTGTGGTGGGCTGAGTGCTCTTTAACAGGACCGGCTTTTTAAGGGACAAGATGTACTTTCAACTAATTGCCTCTGTGCTCAGGTTCTCTCTTCATTTCCCAACTCCCTGAGCAGTGCCCTTATCAGGAGGGCAGAGGTACTTGTTAGAGCTTTCAAGGAAATTATACAGAGAACAGACTGACAGTTACCATCCATAGAGAACAATCTGTTTAAAGTAACATCACGAAAGGCCCAGATTACTAATTACACTTTATTAATTGCTTGATATGAGTTTTCTGAAGAAGCAGTTTATGTAAAGCTACTGTTTATACCAAATCCACAGTGCGAAACATTACTACAGATACAGTGCTATCAGATTAAATGTAAAGGTTGTCAGTGGCTACTGAAAATGTGGCCTTTTCTGAAGATACATAAACCTTCTTATTATTTTTCACCATCTTTTTCCCCATGCAGTGGAAACATCAGCAGCAGTTAAAGTTGCAGGCACTGGGGCCCACCTGAACTGGTGGAAAACCTTGACCAGTGAAAAGGAGATGGCTGGTTACTGAGTGTGCTAAATAAGCCCAGCATCTCATAAATAAATCTCTGTCCTTGTATGAATTAGTAATCTTTTCCATATGAGCGAGAAGTGTATGTCTTCCAATAGCCTGTTATGCAATCCCAGGGACTCCTCTGTCTGCCTAAGGTCTGGGAGTTATGGAAAGTCTGCATCTCGCACCCTTCTCAGGTCTGTCTACCTGTGAAGAATCTTTGTATCTGTTTGCCTGTTTACCTGTGGGGGCTGTATTCCCTGACTCCTTGTGCATCCCTTACCTTCTCCTCATGGGCTGATCCAGGGGGACAATGGGAGGCAGCAGCATGGCCATAAAGGTGGCTCTGGCTCCCAGGACCTGGGAGAACCTAATGGGAGGAGTTCCTTTTCCCCAGGAGATGAGGTAGAAGGTGGTTTGGGATGAAAAACCCTACCAACAGCCCCTGAAAAGCCCAGCCCTTGCCTCCTGAAGGCTATCTCCATCCTCAGCCCCCTCCAATATGTGCCCCAGTATGTCCCCCACACTGCCCCCTCCCTGGTGCCTGCAACAGAAATGGATTTGCCTGCACAGCTTTGAGCCAGCTCTCGGACTTCCAGAGCTACTGAGAAACCATTTCTTACTGAATAGATGTGCTTATGAAAAGAAAACCATTTCCTGAATCCCCAAGAGCTGAGAGACACATGCACAGTTTGAAGTCCACTGGCTTGTGCATGATGTGCTCCTCACCTCCACAGAATGTGACTCTGAGTTTATTTCTGAACCCAGGAAGCTCAAGGGAGTATTTTCCATGGCATCATATTCTTGCAACAGCTACATGCGTGCCCACCCTGGTCCTAGCTAATTCTCTTTCATTCTGCTGGTGAAAATGATTACTTAAAACACAGTTAAAAAAGCCCTCTAAACAGATGAATGGAAGAAAAAGCTACCCATGACATCAGCGAAACAGATACTAATAGACAGATACCAAAGGGATACTGCCTTCAGCTGTACACTTGAAATACTCCTGACGTCAGTCTGGGGCACATTTTAGCCTCCTATGCTTTGCATTTAGGAAGCTGAAGTACATTATATATAATTGGTTCCACCTACATAGAATTTGTTGAGGATAAAAGCAACAAGATTGCAGGTTCTCACCGCGTCTGTAGGCACAAGACATATTCCTGACACCCCAGCAGCCATCCTGTGCCCACGGGAGAGTACAGGCAGGAGCTGCTACAACTCCCAGCCACCACCTCCTGGTCCTTCCCCACCTGAACTGCAGACAGGGACGAATTTTGGGGTGTGCACAAGAGGGACCACAGCCCCATGCCCATATGCCACATACAGCAGATGGCGAGGGCGATGTAATGTTTTACAACAGCCTGTAGTGACAGGACAAGGGGAATTGGTTTTAAACTGAAAGAGGAGAGGTTGAGATTAGATATCAAGAAGAAATTCTGTACTGTGAGGGTGGTGAAGAACCGGTTCAGGTTGCCCAGAGAAGCTGTGGATGCCCCATTCCTGGAAGTGTTCACGGCCAGGCTGGATGTGGCTTGGTCTAGTGGGAGGTGCAGCCTGTCCTGGACTAAGTGAGCTTTCAACCAACCCACTCTATGGTCCTATCTACTTTCACTCGCATTTTCAGCCCAGGAGCTGAGTGGGTGCTATCCTGAACACTACAGATTGCGAAAGTAGATAGTGATACTACTGCAAAGAGCTTTTTTTCATAGCTGTGCCAGTGCTGATGGTATTGACATGCTGACTCAGCTGGGTGGCAGAAAGCATCTGCAGTAGACACAGGACCAGGAAAGGAGCAAGCCCAGGCACCTGAGCACTCGGATCCCAGGTTCCTGTGAGACCTCAACTGGCAGCATTAGCCACTGAAAAAATATGTTGAAGCCATTTTCTGTGTGTGACTGCTGATTGTTTGATTGCTGTAATCAGAAAACAGGTTAATTGAAATAAATAGTAGTGCTCTTGTATTTATGGGTGAACTAATGCAATCCCAACAGGCAGGTCAGGACCCAACAGGAGCTGGTGGGAGGAAAGACTCTGAGATGAGCTCAGTTGTTTGGAGCATGTGCTAATAATATCAGGGTTGCAAGTTTGGTCCCTGTATGGGCCATGCACTTTACATTTTAACTCAATGATCCTCACGGGTGCCTTCCAACTCAGAATATTCTGTGATTCTGTGAAAGGGAGGCAGACAGGAGCGTGTTGCTAGTCAGGTGGACAGGAGTAGTGCAGCTGCTTGGCAAGAGTCTTGCAGCAGAAGACTTTGTCTGTCCACGAGCTGTGTCTGGCTTGCTAGAGTCCCCACCCTCCTAGATCAGGGCATGGATGATTTTGCACCCCTCTGGCACCCTGTAAAATCTCCAGCCCTGATCCAGCAGCAAATTTGTACAGAAAGAATTATTGTCCCATTCTTGCTGTGCTGTACATATCCCCCTTGTAGGCAACATCAGTGAGTTTCACAAAACCCTTCGTGTTTATCTCTTGACTTTAAAGAAGCAAACACTCGGTTCTGAGTCAGTCCCGCTGAAGTCACTCCCCTGGAGAGGCAGGGGTTGCTGAAGGGCGCTGTAGAGAGGCTTTAGCATAAAGCCTTCCTGTCTTCCCGCTGCTCTGCTGCTCTTCTGGATGTAGAAGGATATTCCACCTGTGTGGTCTCATTTCAATGCACCTCTTCTCTCTTTCCTCTTGCCAGTTGCAGTTTTTTCCCAAGAGCCTCTCCAAGCTCCCAACAGCCTTTCTTGGAGAAGACACAAGAGAGCTGATTAAGGGAACCCAGCAAGCACGTGCACTGAGCAGACAGGCCCTAGTGCTCACATGCTGTTTCTCCAAGTTATTCTGCAACCTGCACCAGAAATAACCCCAAAGGCCCACGACTGCCTCTCACAGCACCCACACCAGCAGAGCCAGCTGCTCCTTCCCTTCCCACTCCTATTTCACGCAGCCGCTCACGGATGAGCACTCCTACACCTTTCATACTCTTTAGTGTGGCACCACAAGCAGAGGAGGAGAACAAAGGACAGCCCTGGACCAGTCACTGAACTGGATGAACCTTTGCTCTGTAGGGATCTCACATCACAGCTGGCTCCAGGCTCTTGCAGACCTGCAGGGAAAAGGCTGTGCGTGTGATGTGCTGGTGCTCTGGTTCTCCACACACCCCAGGAGCTCCTGGACTTTGCTGGAGGCAGCAGGTGGCACAGCTAGGTTGGGCCTTTGGAAATCAGATCTTTTACCATTAGACTGTATCTAAAAGGAAGCTGGCCTATATCTGAGGACAGCAGGCAGAGGAGGGACAGACAAAATTACATTTGTGCTCAACCTGACCTACTAAATCAAACAGCCCAGCGTGAGTGTTGCAATGTAACATCTTTGCTTCCTGTAGACTTGGATTTAAAAAAAAAAAGCATTCTGGAAACCCTTCTGTAGTTCCTACTGAATCTTTTACTTGTCTTAAAATAAATGTGCTGTTCTAGGAGCCAGGCTGGGTCTGGCTGTGTCTTTGGGGAAATTCTGGTTGACCCCTGAGAAGGGCATGTTAGCACTGCCCTGTCTGCTGGGGACATGAACACCCTTGTCCAGATGAGAGCTTGGCTACTGAGTCCTGGGCAGCTGGGGCTCTGCAGAGCCACAGGAGAGATGCCAAACAGATCCACCCATGGCTGTACCCAGCTGCCCAGCACTGAGCTCCTCTGGGCTTCTGTGGCTGCAGGCAGCACCTCCTGCCCTCCCACAGGGGCTCATTGCTGCACCTCCAGGTCTCTCATTCTTTAATTAATTACATCTCTCATGTTACATACCTGAAATAAGAATGTTTCATGTGAGGTGAGAGGAATTCACTGAAAGGTCTGCTAAATGACTGAGGCATTTGCAATGCAGACTCTCTCTTTCTATCTCTCATCCCCTACTGGAATAAAATACACTACATGGTAGCATAGACAGAGCAGGGAAACAACTCTGAAAACCAGAGTCTTGCCATCTGAGAGAGAGCTGCATTGAGCAAGTCAGCAGAAAATGCTGCAGAGAGTAAGGGGCTTGGAGATGGAGACCATCTTCATATCCAAACCCAGGGACTTTTCATCTCATTCCAGATCAAGCTGATCTCTGTCCAGGTTTCAGTATTACTGTTAGGACTGCTTGCAAGCAGGTTTTAGCATTTTCAGAGCAACCTGATTCTCAGAGAGACTCTAACTAACGTGGGAAAACACGGCTGGCAGCTGCTGTGCTACCCATACACCCACTGCTCATTGCAGCGACATGTACACCCACTGCTCATCACGGCCCAGAGGCCCCTTCCCACCTTCTTTCTAGTATTACTACCTTGAATAATAGAATCATCTTTAGCATCTGCCAATCTGAAAAACATCCATTAATTATCCAAGAGACTGGTTAACCACATGGACCTGAGCCATCATGATGTCGGTGTGCCTCTCTGCTCGGGTCATTCTCACCTTGCTGCCCGGAGATTTTCTAGAAGCATTTGCCAGAAGAACAGGTTATAATTTCCAGGGTTAAAGAAGAGTGGGATGGACTGCTTTGCTAACAGCAAGCAGCATGCAATCGTCAGCTGCTTGGGGAGAGGGGAAGAGCCCCAGCCTCCACTCTCTGCGCAGCAGGTGTCCCTCCTTGCCGCTGATGACAGCAGGCTGACAGATCACTTGGCTCTCCCTTGCCTTGTCAGACACACTGGAGGGGCTGACAGCAGCACTGTCCCCAGGATGGCTGGAGCAGACCTTGCTGGGAGAGATCCTCAGAAATGGAGTGAAGATTTGGACTGAAACTCCAAGTCACTGCCTACTCCAGACAAGCAAACTGTGGCAGAGTGGGTGAATAATTCTTATTAAGTGGAAGGATATTCACAACACAACCACAAAACCTTTTCCATGGGTGTATCATCAGCTCTAAAAATAAGCCGCTGCCTACTCAAGTTCTTTCTTGCCTTTGATGACAGCTGAAATATTTGCGGGACTTCAATACCTGTGTCTAGCCTCAAAGCAGCAAGGGCTATTTAAGGGCTTAGACGAGCACCTACAGAAATGCAAACTCTGCCAGAGCTCGGAGGATTTGGCTGAGCAGGCTCTGGCTTTGTGCAGAGCTGGAGCAGGGCAGCACAGCCTTAGGGCTGCCCTGGGGCGGGCTGCTCCCTGCCGAGGTATCTTATTTAAATTTCAAGGACATTGGCCACAGCAGAGGGCTTGGGCACCAAGCCAGTGGCAAACTCCTGGGGTATTTGTTTATACCAAGAATATGCCCTAGTTTAGGATGCTTCTTAACAGAGTTACACTCCAGGTAGGCACTGCAAAGCACATTGACCAGAACTAAGGCACTGATACTGAGGTTAGTACTTTTCTATCATCCGTGGAATTAAAACATCCTGCCATTACTTAACCCTGCCCCACCCCTGGGCAGCCTCCTTGTGCTGAGCTTTGAGGGCCCCTAAAGGAAACTTCAAATGTAGCAAAGGACTATAAATAGTTATGAAAAATGAGCCCTGATGTGTGTTTTGATAGAGATATTGGAAGAAGAATCATTTTTAAAATAGAAAATACAAACTAAGATGGAAAAAAATGTGATTCAGCCTACAAAAATACATAGTTCTCTTGGTACAGGAGCAGTGCTATTATAAAAACCTGAACTCTCTGAGAAGCTTGGAAGGGTAGTGGTGTGAAGGAGATGCCCCTGGGATTTGGGCAGGGAGTAGTAGGGAGATTTTTTTTTTCCCTCTTCAGCTCTGAGAGATGGTTTTCACTCTTCAAGAGTGAAAACCTCAAGAAAACCTGTTATGAAAGTTTAAAAGAGACAACTAGTGGAAATAATTATTTGGGTCTTCTCCTTTACCCATCCAACACCACGCATGAAGCTTGGGGAAACTTGACCTTTGAGACTCCTGAGTCTGGCATGGGTTTGGTTCAGAAGTTGCTGGAGAAAGAGCACAGGGAGAAGGCTGTGGGTAAGGCACAAAACTAAGGAAAGGCTTTTTCACAGGATGGCCTGTCAGATGAGGAAATCTGCCTTGCAGCAAGGAGGAGTCACTGGGTGTGGAGGGTGATGAGAGGATCCTGTGGAGCCCACTGGGGCAGCAGCTGGGACCCAGCACATCTCTGGGGGCTGAGAGCACAAACCCACTCCTCTCTGAAGCTAAAGCCACCCATCTGCTTGTCTCATCAGACTCAAGGTTCAGCACCTCCTGCCAGCTGTATGCCACTGCTGGATTTCATTATTACTACTATGGTAAATATCAGGTGAAGAAGTAAACCACTTCACCTCCAGTTTCCCAGCTTCAAAGCTCTGGGAAATGGTTTTCTGCTCCAGGGCATTGCTGGCAGCAGAAGTGACAAGAGGAAAGGGTCCTGATCCCCTGGCAGTGCACAAGGGAACCACAGGCAAGGATAATGAACTGCCACACTTCCTTGGATGTCCCAGCTGATCCAACCTATTACTAGAAACAGGGATGCCAACTATCAGGGTTTTCATCCTAAATTCCATTTAAGGATTTTCAAAAGATGAGGGAGTGATCTAGAAAAGTGAGGATTTTCTAAAGAAAAACAGTCACTTCTTCTTCCTGCAAGATCTCAGCAATAAATACAGCCTGCAGCCTTTGCAACATAGCCTGCCTAAAGGAGTTTACAGGGCTCCCCCCTGAGATGGAAGACAGGGATGGGGGGCAGAATGAAGCCCCCGGATTCCAAAGGGAAATGTTTAGTTATCCTGACCTGCTACACCAAGTCTATGGGGCTGGACAGGATTCATCCAAGGGTACCGAGTGACCTGGCTCAAGTGTTCATCAAGCCACTTTCTATGAGAGGATAGGTTTAAATTAGTATTAGGAAGAAATTCTTTACTGTGAGAGTGGTGAGGCACTGGAACAGGTTGCCCCAGAGAAACTGTGGATGCTCCATCCCCAAAAGTGTTCAAGACCAGGCTGGATGAAGCTTGGAGGAATCTGGTGCAGTGGAAAGTGTCCCTACCCATGGCAGGGAGATTAAAACTAGTTGATGTTTATGGTGCCTTCCAACCCAATCCATTCCACAGTTCTATGGTTTACCTGCAGTCCTAGATCAGTGGGGGCTGTTCCAGTTGACTGGAGGTCAGCAAATGTGATGCCCATCTATAAGAAGGGCTAGAAGAAGGATTCGGGGAACTACAGGCCTGTCAGCCTGACCTTGGTGCCAGAAAAGGTCACGGAGCAGGCTGAGTGACATCATGCAGCACGTGCAGGACAATGAGGGGACCACACCCAGCCAGCATGGGTGTGTAAAAGGCAGGTTGTGCTCAATCAACCTGATCTTCTGTGACAGGGTGACAAGCTTAGGAGATGAGGGAGAGGCTGTGCGTGTTGTCTGCCTGGACTTCAGTAAGACATTTGATGCTGTTTCCCAAGGATTCTCCTGGAGAAGCTGGAATGATCATGGCTTGGATGTGTGCACAAAAGGCTGTTAAAGACAGGACCAATGTCCAGCATCTTCATTCCACCTACAAATTAGAAAGTGCAGTTTGCTTGTCTCTGCTTGAATTAATACAAGGTAATTAGCATATCCCTTCAGTAACACTGCACAGGCACCAGCTGGAGGGATAAATTACAGCTCAGGAGCTGATTTCCCAAACAATCCATGGCAGGCACACGGCTCAGGCTGGGGCTGGATTCGAGCCAAGCAAGGAAGTGGCACTACTGCCATCGGCTGTGGGAAATAACAAGTGCAATTTTCTGTAACTGTTTATAAAAAAGATAGCAATATATTTTTGTGTTTCAATAATTGGAATGAGCCCTCTTGACTTTGCCACTGACTGTTGGATGTGTAACAGCTTAAAGCGAATAGGTTTTGCCATAACTTTTTGTGATTATAACTGAAAGTCACTTTACTTATTCATCAGGGGGGAATTGGAAGGGGAGGAATACCACATTTTGAATTATCACTGGAGATAGAGGTGATGACAACTGTGCTCAGGTGTTTAGTGCCTAATTAGCAGCATGCTGGAACTGCACCTCCTCTCATTACTCCTGATTACAGCCTCACTACATTTTGTAAAAAAATAGTATGATGTTTATAAAACACTTCCCCCAGAGTTTGTGTCTGAGGGCTTTTGTGTTGCTGCCAAGCTGTTCACCTCCTCTGGGGGCACAAGAGCTCGTATATTGACAAGGAAAAGGGAAGGGGGTGCTGGGGAGCCATACCCCCACAAGGGGTTGGTGTAGCTGTGCCAGGGGAGACATTGGAGCAGTAGCTGGAGAAGAAGCTGCCACCAAAGGCAGGAGGAGCAGCATCCTCTGCTCAGCAAGTGGCTGGGAAAACTCCATTTCTCTTCATTGAAACCCATTGTGCCAAACCAGACTGTTGTTTGGATGGATGGGTAACAACTTACTCCCCATCACTTCCCAGGGGTCCATCCTGCAGCCACTCATTGCTTGTGGTCAGAAAACCAGAAATTCTCAGGGCTGCCACATGTTCTTGGCTAGGCAGAAAGCATCCCTGCAAGCTTGGTTTGTCGTTGCAGAACTGAGGAGTTCTGGGCTTGCTGTTAAATCCAGGAGCAGGAAGACAGCTGAGGGCAGGAAAGCTGTTGTAACACAGTTTTATGTCAGCTTTTCCTTCTCGCTTTACCTGGCAGCTGCTGGGTTTCAAGGGGACACAGTTTGGGCAAGCTGCCCTGTCCTGAGGCTGGGGGTCACAGCAGGGCAGCTGGAGCATTGCACCCCACTGCTGCCTCACTGGGACCTTCCTCACTGCCCCAGCTCCACCACCGTGGCTTAACCACAGCATCAGGAAAGCCCAGTGTGTCTGCAGTGCAGGACAGGAATTAAAATGGCGATGCATTACATGCACCTGAGAATGAGGAATCCTATGGCAAACAGTAATTAATGCCTCGTGCCACAGATAATTATTGCTGTGGTTTACCTTCTCCAGCATGTAGGGACCCAGCCCCACTGGACTCAGGCTGTATAAACTGGTGGAAATAGCCTGACCCCCCTACAGTTTCAGGATAACACAGCAACTCACTGGGAGATATAAATGGATACGAGCCGTGCAAATTTAAATTTAGAAAGTGAGAATAAATAGCATATTATTAGCAGCAGACACAGTACCTCAGATAATTTACAGGTGTTCCAAGGATAATTTTTCTTGAGGAGAAGAAGATCATGAAGTGAAGTCATCTTTCCAATGCTTCTAGTTTACAAATTACTTCATCTTAAGCAGAGCCCTCATGTTACTCATAAATGGAGATGAAGAAAAAGGTATTGTGACTTTGCTAGGAAAATGAAGCTGACATGGCTGCCCAAGCCAAAGTGCAGATAGAGATGAGGAGCAGACCTCTGACAGGTAGGAGATCTCAAAACTGAAATATGTAGCTTTGTATGGTATAACAAAAGCTCTGCACAGGAGTTTCCAGGCTGAAAACAGAGTAAGTGGCAATGTCCCCTCTGGCAAGCAGCATTGCCCAGTCTCTGGTGAAGGTTACCCCCATGGAACATGGACTGCCTGGAGCCTGTGAATCTGCAGCTCTCAAAAGGCAGAACAGAGGAGTCACAAATTAACTTCTGGGGTTGAGGGTTAGCTTTGAATGCAGCAGAAACATCCTGCTGCTGAGCCCAGGTAGGGAGAGGCCAAGAACTTCCAGTCTGAATGCAAAGGAGCCGGGTCTCAGATCTACCCATGAGGAGAGGGATGAGAGTAAGAGGAGAGCAGGACTGGAGCTGGTGGGATGAGCTACGCTGGGAGTTGAGGCTGAGGAGGAACAGAAAGCAGAATCGTGTGCGTGAAGACATCTGCCCTGAGAGGCAGAGTTCAGAGGTGGGGAGCAGGTCCTATGGAACATGGGACTTACACACAAACAAAGAAACTTAGAGAGTCAGGGAGAGTGAGGTGAGGGCACACACAGGGAAGAAGGGATTAGCCATGTCAGGGGGAGGAAATCGCTGGTTCAAACAAACCATATGCAAGGTCACATGAAAATTCTGAAGGCAGATGAACAGAAGGGTACTGAGCTGCAACAAGTAGCCTCATAAGAAAGCCAGCAAGAGGCACCCTAAATGAGGAGACATTTACCACTTAGACATGTCCCCCAGGAGCAGCAGGATGAAATTTATAGCTCTGTGATACACAAGGGGTCACATGAAATAATAATAGGTCTTTGATTTTAAAACACAGAAGATTTTAAAACACAGAAGATGAAAGCCCGGCTATTCTCTGTGGTACACAGTGGGAGGATGATTGATCATTGTCATAAACTGAAGAGGGAGAAGTTCAGACGTGCAAGGAGAAGCTTGCACAGCAAGCACAGTCAAGCAGTGACACAGAATGCCCAGAGAGGCTGTACCATCTCTGCCTCAGGCATTTTCAAGACCAAAATGGACAAAGCATGACCAGAGATGCTGTTTGAACACAGATTTGGGAAGAGAATAGGTCCTGCTCTTTCACTATCCATTTTTAATTCTTCACAGTGAAAAGCAAGCAAGAGAATGGCATTGAGAGATAATTCCAAAAACTTGCCATGGGCAGACAGAAAAAAAGAGGGTTAAGTGGGAAACAATGTCCTCCAGTCAGGGGAGTCAGAAGATCATCCAAGATCACCTAGTTTTTTTCAAAAGTCTCTGTGAAACTCCCTTGCTGTCTCATATGGTTTTTTTTTATATCAAAGCCTTCAGAAGCTAATCATCCTATTTCTCACTCTATGAGCTCAAATGACTTTTCTGTACATATCCAAAGTTTTCAGGCCTTCTACATACTGATAAATTATCAGCACAATAAACCACCTCTGCTTCTCCCTGTTGTCTTTCAGTGAAATCCAGAAGGTTGCACAGCCAAGCTTGCAAAGGTAGCAAAGGGAGGAAGGCAGTCTCAATCCAGCCTCTTAGTGTGTGCATGTTATCAGGCTTATCAAATGTTTCATCTGAAGCCACTGTATCTTGTGGAGAACTAAAACAAGCACAGCAGACTCAAGATACTTATGTTGTCTGAAACCCTCATGACTACCCTGCAGTGCTCCTGAAATTGGGACTCCCCATAAACCCACCCGATGAGCTGGCAGGCAAGTGAATGGATCACTGTCTTCACTCTGCAGCTGTTTCACCAAAACCTGGTTTATTACACTCCCACAAAACATTTCAGTTTTCACAAATCATCAAGTTCTAAGAGAATTTTTTTTGCTGGAAAATTCCTACCCAGTGATAGCTCTGAAGACACAAGTGCACAAATACAACAGGAGCGGATCCTCTTTGGAAAAGGCCATACCCCATTAGCGGATTTTACCCTGGCCCTTCGTGGTCTGGTGATCTCCAATCCATCAAGACTCAGGGAGAGATGGACAGGCTCTGAGGAAGTTGAGACACGTTCCACTGGTGCTCTGAAGACCAGGAACAGCAGGGTGGATCTGAGCCAGTGTCCTGCTGGAAGCTAGCACAGGGCTCAGCGTGCTGGGGTGCTGTGTTTGCTGTGACAAGCGCTGCTTGGTAGGTGGCCACTGCATGCTCAACAAGCTGGAACTCCTTCTATGCTCCCTCTCCAGGCCCATTGTTTGCCCAAGCAAATTGCTGGATTTTATTTTGGTGTGGAAAGAGAAACATGTTTCAACAGAACCAGATTCCCTTTTCTCAGAAAGCTGCTCTTGCAGCCCTGCTTTTAAAAGCATGTGTTACTGACATGAATGCAATTGCTTTTCCTCACAACACCACTCTAAGGCAAGAAATCCCTAATACACCGTTAGTCATCACCAAAATTCCTGATGACACCAAGTATTTAGTACATATACAAGGCACTGCCTTGGCAAGACTGGCTAATGTGTATGAATTCTGCAGCAGAATGCAATGTTTGTCATTCCACAAAACAGCCAGAGCCAGTCCTGGAGCCCAGGTCCCAGAGTATCCTGGTGGGACCACTGCTCCTCTCAGTCACAACCACTACACTTCAGTCTGCCTTGCTCTTCAGCAAAATGGGGCAACACTATGGCTGTTTCTATTATCTGCACTGGCCACCATTCCTCGTGGTTTACCAGTCCTAATCCAGCAACAGGAACATCAGATTTAGGTTTTAATCTCAGGGCACAGCAGAGGCATAGGGGTAGGCACATGTATACATCCAGCAACCAAAGAATGACTTACAAAACAAAAAATCCAAACCCTCCAGTCAGTTGGCCATTCTGTAGCTTGGAATTGCACTTTATTAGTCAGCATCATCATCATCAATGTTTATTCCAGTGCTTTCTGAAAGCTATACAAATGGTTTCACAGAATGGCATATATACATACATATATATATATATATATATATATATATATATATATATAAAATAACTTTGTCATTTAGTTTGTAACATATTCTAGCAGGGGGCTGTTCTTCTCAAATAGCTATATGATCAAAATAAAAAAACTTCAGGTCAACAGTATAAGAAAACAGACTAAGCACAATTTTCCAAGGGTTATTAATTGAGTATTGAAGATTTAAAATTCTATATGGAATAAGTCAGCTATTACTGACACGTGAATGAAATAATTACAACTATGTTTTCCTGCATACTTCACTCAGTTTTAGGCTGAAACTTATTCACTTGAATTTATAAAAGCATCCAAATTTACTGCAAATCTTTTCTCCAAGCCCCAAATGGTATCTGAATGAGAAAGAATAGTTCAATTAACTGAGCATAGTAAAGTTATGTGCAAAGACTGCTTTCAAAAGCCTCTTTAAAATTGAACTGCTTTTTCACACATAACATGTGAAAGCTTCACTGCTGATGTAAGTCTTTTTGTATGAATAGTATTAATCATCCATCAACACAAGCCTTTGCTCACACAGGTTTAAATATGCCACACTTAGGACACCCCTAATGCTTTGACCATTGCTATTTCCAGCTCCAGTGATTTTAAGAAAACAAGGATTTTTTAATGCAAAAATTTATTTTCATCACCAGGCACAAAATGGATTCTTTACCTTATGTAAAACTATGGAAAATTTCTATTAATAAGTCGGGCCAAAATTGCCAACTCCGTATAAAAAGTTAAGACTCCAACTCCATATTAGGCATCCACATTGTAATGACCTCTCCGAAGACACTGGGATCATGTAGCTCCTTTTCATTTCAGGGGACTTTTACTGTTGACACTGAAAAAATATTCAGAAGACAAGCAGGATTTTAAATCATACTGAAACTATTAGTTTCAGGCACTTACATTTCAGCAGTTTTTGTTTTTAAATACTTAGCCTGATTCCCCATACAAAAGTAGCACTTTGAAAACATCCACGTTTAGATACCACACTTTAAGCACTTGCACGTCTACATTCAGCCTACATTTGTATGAATATGTCAAAACGTTTTTTTAACTCCTCTTCACACTTCAGGAGAAACATTCAAGAACTGACAGATTTGTGGAAAAAAACCCTCAAGTTGGCCATTAGCAAGAAGTCAGTGATTTACATATAATTATCTAGACATCCACAACAGAGCAATCAGCCAAATAAATGGAACGCTAATGTGACAGCTGAATTCTGATCTCCAAATCTTCCTTAATGTAATTTAAAAAATAACAGCAACAATGGGAAACCAGCCTTGATACAAGGTGACTTAGAACCTTAATTCACCAAATGTAAATCTGTAAGAAGGATTCCAGTAAATCATTAATCACATAACACCAAAATGATTTTTAATGAAAAACACCTCAAGCCTCCAAAATTACTGTAGACCTTGCCTGCAGAATAGGAAAAATACTTCATTGCTTTTCATTTCACCAGCAAACGTAAGATCTGCAGTGAATCAGCATGTCAGATAATGCTCAGAGAGAAATGTTGCTTTTTGAGGGTCCATATACTCTTGGGGAGCACTTGAAAGGTTTGTTCTCTCAGATATTCAAGGCCACAAACTTTCATCACTCCTTGCTTCCACATGAATCATGCCTTTTTTTACATGATCTGTTTTCCTCACCAACAAAAATATTTAAAATACATAACTCCTATTAAGTTTAATGATTAGCTGGATTTTTGTAACCTTCCTGCATGTTGACCCCTACAATCTTACTCAAACCTTGAGGGAACCAAACAAAAAACCACAGTTCTGCTTTTAGTACTTAGGTAAACAGGCACAGAACATCAGGAAATGTTTTCTATGCACGCCCAGCCAGGAATGGAAGTTGGAGTCAGATCATGGTTCAATGAGATAATTGCCACGAGCAGATGCTACAATGCCCCTCAGTTAAAACCACCAAACTGAGCAAGTTAGAACAAGATGTCTCAGCTATGAAAACCACTGAGCATATGCTAAGCCCTTGAAGCTGCTATGCCTGTTGCACACAAGAGGAAGAGCAGGCAACCAGTTTAGGCAGCTTTCTATCCGGACTTACCACTAATTTTGCAAGGAGTGTTTTGTAAGATGGAATTTTTATCGCGCTTCACGTAGGTGGCTGCAACACTAGAACATAGCAGGACAAGTGCCAGGCAGGCCAGACCTCCTGAGATGTGTGGCAGCTGTTTGAAGCACATTTTCTTGATGGAAAACACTGAAGTGAGATTGGATTACTCAGGACTCAGCATCCCCATATAAACCCAAGATTTATCTTTTTGGGAGGGGGACACTTGGCAGCTGCGTTCTCACATTCTTCCTTCTCTGTTTCCAAAATGGAAGCTGGCATTTGTGCACTTAGAGACAAATATTGCTGTGCTGTCACTATAATCCCAGCTATGTTCCTTATGGGAGTTTCCAGCTGAACACACAGCTGTGTCTCCTGAGGTGTGCAGATGTGCCTGATGTACAGCAAAACCACCAGGAGATGCCAGTTTTTGGACACATGGATTCACAGTGCAGGCTGATAATTGGTGTAATACAGACTGCCCCATCAGCCAGCCTGTTACTGTTTTTAGAGATTTCAAGGCTCTGGGGCTTTTTTCACCTCACTATAATCCTTATTAACAAGCTTTTGGTATGCTATTATTGTTAAATTAACCAAATTTGTCCAAAAGCAGCATTTTACTGCTTCATATTTTTCAAAAATTTTCTTTACTCACTGAAACACAAAATCATCATGCATTCTACTTTTTTTAAATGGCCAAGTTATTTTTCAAATTTTTTTACCCCCACAAATATATACTACCTTGCACACAATCCAATAATTAATAAAGACAAAAGACAATTTAGGAGCTATAGTAATTTTTGTTTCTTTTCTCCTTTATGAATTATGAATAATTCTATACGCAAAATATGGAAAAAAGACTAATTGGTGTTGTGATATATTTGTGGAACACACTTGTTGATCTCGACTTGTAGTATCTCCCTTTAATACTCTCCAATACAGGAAAAGTTACCAGAATTAAAAACAAACAACACCCCTGCCAAAAAAAAAAAAAAAACCAAAAAAAACCAAAAAAACAAAAAAAAAAACACAAACCCAACCAAAAAAAGAGTGAATATGCAGCCTATAAATATTGAAATTGTACATTTAAAATGGTTTGTCTCTCTTTTATTAAAAAAAAAAGGAATGGAAGAGAGTATCAGAGTATTGTACATGCAGCAAGTACAGTCCTGATCAATGCAGTTTTTCTCAAATATTCACTGAAGGTTCTTGGTGGCTGGTCTGCAAAATTTGGGTCGTGTCAGACTGGGATTAGCAACTACAGTGACATCTCTTTGGCACCTAGCTCCTAACAGGTCTTCTCAAAACCTGCTTCTGATGACCCCTGTGTAACATTGCCATGCCATGCCATGAAACTCTAAATAAGCTCAAAAACAATTTAAAAGGCATCTTCTGTAAAACAAAGATTTCATTTTTCAAGTATGTTTTTGATTATGTAGCAGTCTTAGGGAGAAACACTGCTTGCCTTTCATAGTCTCCTTAAAAAGAGGAGAAAAGGGTACACCAAGGTTGCATTCATTCAATCCCATTATTCCAATTTTCATTTTTATATTGAAGAGTATTTCACCACAGAGACATGACAATTTAGAAAACAGAAAGCACCAGATATTTTCAGTGCAAATACCTTGTATCTCATCTGTGACATACAACTCAGTGATTTACCAAACATTGTCTGAGGCTGTGTATTGGCAATCTTCCTTGACATGGAAGATGCAGAGAAGATGGATGTGACACAACATTGGGATAATGATTCTCTAGAAAGCCAAATAAAAGCATGGAAATAGGCAACTCGAGCTGAATGCTGCTAACACATCTTGTAAGAGCTGATCATGGCAGTCACTGCAAGGAAGCAACACTCAGTGAAAGAGCTGAAACAACATAACAATCACACCTCAAAGCAGCTGATGTACATCAAGTTGTGCTGTGATGTGATGACACTCAAATGCAGCTGATGAACTCAAGAGCAGAGGCATCCCTAGATATTGAATCACTTAATAATACAACTAATAAAATATTCTGAGACCTTCACTATTTTTTTCCTAAAATCAGTTACAGAAAATACACAAGTGGGTCCTAGTGAAGAGTCAGAAAATCTTTGTAGATCAGACCACTGAAATATTACTCCATATATGCATAAATTGTTTCTGGAGGAGCACTCATTAATACAATCATATCAACCTTAAATATCTGTGTGCAGACAGAAATTTCAAATAGACTGAAATAGCAAATTAAACACACACACACGCAAAGGCATGAAAAAGCCTAGAACGGCAGGATGTTTTGAGTACCCCCTAAATTCTCCGAATACCAGAAATCTGCACTAAATACAATATTTTGTCTTTTGGGGGAATGCTGTTTTCATATCTGTTGTGTCAGTAAATAATTGTAAAGCTGTGTCTCTACTTCCAGATAGACTCCTGCTGTGCATTCTCTCTCCTGGATTACATTACCTGCAGGATGCAGATCAAGGACATGACTGATGGTCCTTCTGTAATTAGAGTTCCCTAATTATGCCAACATGGGTTCTGTAACAATGACCTGGGTACAAAGTACTTGCCCTCTTCTGAGCCCTTACAATCTTTTATGCAGGCAGCAATCACAAGCCACTAGAGAGAAAGAAAGAATATAATTTATTGGTACTTTTATTAAGAAACTCAAAGATATTACTCTGTTCATTTCAAAACTGGTAATATCTACAATCTTCCTTATACATCCAACACATTCTTATAGAAGTATAGAAGTTCCCCAAAGAATATATTTAACAAAGAGACCAAAGTTCATTACTGCTTCACCACACTCTATCATTAAAGCTGGAAACAATGGATTTCAGGGATCTCTGTATTTATGAAGCTTGTGTTTTTTTGCATGGTAGTTGACTTGCACAGTTCATTTATAGCAATCAATCAGTGGCAAAGCTGCTGCAAAGTGAACCACCCTTGAATACAGATTATGCAGAATATTAATTCAGTAATAATTGA
>VYZP01009707.1:382-24481 GCA_013400635.1 Hypocryptadius cinnamomeus
TGGCACTTACATCCAGCTAATGCAGAGTGTCAGAATGTTGCAGACAGAGGTGCCATAAAAAATCTTCTGTAAACTCCATCCATTTTATTCTTTTGCTAAGAGGGCTAACCAGGGCATAGAGGAGCAGGTGCAGTTTTTCCCACCTCCAGTACAGCCTGCAAATGCTATTGTCAGGGGGGCCTGTTAGGGTTTTTGGGTTTATTTTGTTGTGGCTTGGGGGGAGGGGGTGTTTAGTTTTATCATAGTAGTCTAATTTTTGATACTGAACCACCCTTTTTATAATTGGAATTTGTTCCTCTATCCATGCAAATTCCATTTCTGCCTAACAGAAAATCTAAACAAAGCATGAGTAAAAATGAAATCAAACAAAAAAATTATTCACTTGGACACTGTCCTACTTGTTTTCCAATGGTCTTTCTAATTAAGGTTACTTCTGCCTCTAAACTTCAATTTGATTTGAAACTGCAGGTCTCTCAGTGGGAAACTACCTGTGTTCAGATAATATTTGTCAGACTATTAAACAGATTCTGGTAGTAATGAATAGGTACCAATTAACCCTCTTGAGGTAGTATCTGTTGTGCTTTTCCACATAAATTGCTTCACTAAGTATTAAAAGGGCTTTATTTGTAATATTGTATTTGAATTCCAGTATTATCAAATTTGTGAAATCTTTAGCTTTGGTAAGGTCTTTAACTGTTGGATCCCTCCAAACATGATGTTTAAGCTTCCCATTTATCATATTTTGGTCATTTATGAATATGCCTTTATTGGAATTTGAGGTAATAATAATGACTTACAGCTTTTTTTTTCATTCTGGCCTTTGTTAAGGGCAGATGTGAGCTACAGATTTCTTATTCAAATTAACATATATTAAAAATGTAAAAGGCTAAACCAACAACAACAACAAAAAATTAACTCACCTTCTTACCTTTTCAAGCCAAAGTAATGGGTCCTGTATTTCCTGTACAATGTTATTGCTAAGAGCATACAGTATTTGCAAATGGAGGATGGAGCTATGTATTCTTAATTGCTGCTCCATACTTGCTGCTGTGTGAATGCCTATCAGCTGAGTCATAAGGCCTTATCTGCATGATTTTGCAATTTCTCTATGGAACAATTTCATTTTTTTCAGTATCTTTGAAACAAAACCCGGTTCCGCATAATTTTTATACTGTTACAGGAAAACCTTTTTAGTATGTTTGATACATAATAATAAAATCAGGATGTTTGACAGTGATGAATAATCATTTAAGCAGAGAAACACAGGAAGTGTATTCCAGAGAACAAGAGCTGCCTAGAAATGTCATTATCACAGATACTGTGGTGATATCTGTGACAAGAGAGATCAAAAGAAAAGTGGTGGAAGAGAAAGAGGAGAAAGAAAATGTCTTTCAAAATAATTACTTTAAACTTGAAAACATCCTTACATTTCTGTCTAGAACATATCATTATGTCCAGTCTGCACAACACAGGTTAAACCATAATAAAACAATGTAGCAGATGTTTGGTTAATGCTACTGGTTTGTTGCTGGTGTGTTCTAAGATTCCCAGATGTAGATTTGGAGCCCTACAGCACTCCAGGGAAAATTTTGATAAAATTTTGATGAAAATTTTGATTTCACATACACAATGTATGTGGAAATTAGTACTTGTCTAATAATTCAGTCATTAAATTTGGATTTTTCCCTTTGCAGGCTGACACACTGTAGCCACACAGTTCACAAAATTACTGAGATGGTTTTGCTGAAAATACCTGTCAATACCACTTTTAAAAGACTCTAACAGAAGAACAACCTGATTTTAGGTGGGTAAGTTTATGGGATAATTTCACATAGAAATAGAGCTAAGTTATTTAACACCATCACCACTGCATTACCTGGGTATATTTTCTGTTAATTTCTAGTTTATTACAATAATTTAAGATTTAAGTTCTCACTGTGGTACCACATTGCTCTATTTGCATGTCAATATTGTCGGATTTTTCCAGTTCCTACCGGATTTCTATTGCTATAGAGATTGGACAAACAAAATCAGACAGAATAGTTTCTGAAACAGGTTGTTACAGCCTCCAGTGATCTGCACAAACCAAACATACTGGTATGCACACAAACCTCCTGAGCATGCCAGAATGTTAGCTCTGGACCCCAGTCACGAGTGTTCATTACAAACCTGTGCCCTGCAGGAGAGGCAGAGGAACTCTCAGTGCCAGTGCCTCTTTCTGACACTGTTGTGTTGGTCAAGCTGGGCACAGTTCATAGAATCTCTATACATGACTTTAATCAGGGACACAAAAAAGCCTCTTGATTCATGAGCTGGAAAGAGCAGTTTGTAGATTCAGTATTGTGATAAATAATCACAAAGGATATTTCAAAATACCAGTTCACATTTTGCACGGCTTTTGCAAATATTAGCAGTTTCATTTTTTCTTATTGTGAAATATGCCCAATAATAATCTTGGTTAGTGTAAGTATGACTGCTATCTGTGCTTCAGATTTAAGATATATCAAATGTATTGAATGAAAGAATCAATGAAATTCTGACTAATTCATTAATTTTTAATGTGGTCCTTGGTACCAAAGTGTATAAGAAAGGGAGAAATCCCACTGATTTCAGAGGCAATATTTGCACAAATTTTGGTAGGAAATGCTTTGTTGCATCAGAGCCATTCTCGCTGTGGTACCTCTAAATTGAAATAAGTAATTAAGATCACCAGGTAGAATGTACAGTAAGGAATCAAATTTTTAAAAAACCCAAAAAGCCCCACAATCCCACAAGTCCAAAAGCCCTCTTCAATTCACAGAATATCTCAAAATGTTTTCTGTAATTAAATTTACTTTTAATATGCAATGTTTTGTGACACAGAAAATGTAAAGGATTTTCAGAGGCAATAAAATGGCATTGGTGGTTTAAACTAATCAGTGAAACATGACAATTAGATAAATTCAGGTTACCTGCATTTACAGAAGCGATGAGCTACAAAACCCAAGTTGTACCTATTTTAAGTAAATTATCTTAGAACACTTGCTCAGTACATTTTAGACAGAATACTGGGCCATAACCTGTTTCCTTGACAACCACATAGGAATAAAAGGTACATTAGCAAAGCTGCAGATGTGTGTCAGTGAATGCTTATTAAGCAGCCCAATGCATTTACATACCATGTGCTCACAATAATGCATGCATCTTGAAAATCACCATATAAAAAGATTTCTGGGCATGGCCCAGTGTGGTTTCCTAATACTCAAAGATTTTAACCAAAACCCCTCATGTTTTCATTGGAAATATCTCTTGTGACTTTTTATTATTGCACTTTCAATTTGGCTTGCAATAGCTGGATAAAATTGGCATGGTAGGCTTGGTCTGCAAATGGAAATCTTCCTCTAGGATTCTGAATACTTACAGCACTGCTATAAGTACAGATGGAAATCATGGGTAATGGTGTCTTTCAGAAATGCTCAGGCACTCTCAGTTTGAATCTTGCACCAGCATTCAGAAGCAAGCATGATCATATTGCTTTACACAGTGACAAACTAAAGCCACTAAGCAAGAATGAAGCTGGTGTTGCTTGTAGCACTCTGGTTCTGTCTAATGTAGCCAGGCAAAGAGATACGACCCAAGTATTGTCTTCTGCCAGACAACAGGAGAAGGCAGGGGTCGAGAAACAGTTGTGGAATTCAAAATGACAGTTAATCATGGACTTTTGGAATAATATCTGGATGCAGCATTTAGGCAGCACTTAAAATTTCTGTGCAAGTGTTCAGTCCCGGATTAAAATGAAGCTTAGATAAATAAGATCAGTTCTGAGAAATTTGTCTACTGACTTCAGCAAGTTTATGTACAGGTTATTTTTGGCCTTTCTTCTTAAAGTATTCATTTATATATAAAATGAAAAGTGTATCTAACCCTTTGGGTTTTAAAGAAATAAGTCTAAAATCCTATTAATTAAAAAGATGGGGGAAATGGGAATCTACATATCTTGGGTTTAAATTCAGTGGGTGTAACCTGAGAAGTTGCTTAGCTGTCAAGTAGCCTCATTAAATTTGCCTTGAAATCAATGAAAATATTCCCATTTAATTTCCTGGAGTGCTTAGTAAGAGAGTAGACTTCATTTATAACAATCAGATTTAGGAAATGAAGATTATCCTAACAACATTCAACATTTCCCTTACTCTCAACAGCCAAGTTGAGAACCAGAATCTACTATTCATTTCAGATAGTTTAAACACTGCCACAGGAATATTTTCATGATCCTGAACCATAAACAATGTGGATATGTACTATCACATGCTACTATTAAGGCTTCTGAGTGAATAAGAGTTTGGGAAATTATTATGGAGAGGCAAGCCAACTGTCGGGGTTTTGGTAGTAGCAGCAATAGCAGCAGCAGCAGCAGCAGCAGCAGTAGTAGTAGCAGCAGTAGTTGTTGTTGTTGTTGTTGTTGTTGTTGCTGTTGTCCCCCACCTGAGCTGAGCTCAGACCTGAGCAGTTCACATTGGTGGCAGAGCAAGCGGCACAAACCAGAGCTGGAGCCATCACGGTTTTCTTTGTACTGCCAGTGCTATTTGCTTTTGCTACAGTCCTTCTCCACTGCATGAGCAGAGGTCCTGCTTCAGCCTTTAGTTTGGAAACATGCAGTAGGATGGAAAAGGAGGAGTAGGGCTTGGGCTGGGCCCCTTTGGTCAGCACAAACGGAGCACAAGAATATTTAACAGCATATGAAGTTCTCGAGTGTTCATGAAGTTGTCATAATATTGGCCACACTGAAGTGATGACTGACAGCAATAGCTATCCCTTGTATGTTGGTTTTGGTTTACCAAAACAACAGCAAAACCAAAAATATTTTGCAAAATTTTAAGGAATACTGGAGGCTAGTGGTGGCGAATTAACATCTTGAAGACCAGTTCTGGTTTCCAAAATGGCTGTCTGCAGCCACCTGGCAGACCAACTGAATGAGGTGTTTGCAGGAGCAGACTGAACTCTATGTCCAGTCCATCGTGATTTGCTACATCAGCAGTAGCAAAGGTCAAGAACTGATGCATTGGCCTGGCCCCCCACATACCTCACCCAGAACAGCAGCCCCGAGCCTGCAGTGTGGATGCTGGCTCCCATATTCAAATGATGCTTGCTCTGAAAATTGGAAAATAGAGGCTGAACTCAACTACTTTTATTTTACCTTTCTGATAACAGAACAGGCAACAGAATACCACATAGTAATTGTTCTGAATGAACAAAACCTAAATGTTTCGTTTGCTTCTTTTGTTTAAAGCTATTCAAATATATTAATCACTACATTTGACAACAGTCATCAACAGAAGAATGTCTGTTGTTGTTACTCTGCCTGTAAACATACTTTCATGTTTGCAACTGATCTCTGTTAGCTAAGGACTGGTATGTCCTACAAGTGTAGGCAGCTAGAAAACAGCTTGCCAGCAGCACATAAAAAAAGAAAGACTTAAATGGAAAATAATAATAAGATTATTCAGAGATAGCAAGATGTAAAGTCAGCTAATTCTTAGTAGCAGTACAACATAAGCTTTTGTATTTTGTGCAAGAGAAGAATTTGGATTTATGTTATTGTCGTTGCTTCATTTTCTTTTTTAGACTGGTGAAAAAGATGTAGTTACGCCTTTAAAAATTGCTTGTATATGTCCTGTTTAGTGTTAATGGGACTCTGATTAGGCCATGCCTAAATTTTAAGAAGGCAGCATTTCTTGGAGAAAGACTTGGTTCAGTGCATGTGCACAGCTCACAGTTTGAGAGCCGAGCGAGTTGTCCCAGGTTTCTCTCCTCTCCACCACACTTGGAAGGGCAGGGGGCTGCTGCAGGTGCTGTAACTGGGCTCCTTCTCCCTCCACTTGATGCTGAATAAGAGAAAAGGGGTTGCACATGAACTCCTTACCTTGCTCATGGGCCACAAAGGGGAGCTGAAGTCACTCTGGGCTGCTGGGTCTTTGCTGTGCCCCACTCCTGAGTGAAGGGTTGGCCTGCCTGAGGGTGCAGAGGAGCTGTTTCCTTCTCAGCAGCACCCCTGGATGCTCTCACCTCAGCAGGGAGAGCCGTGAAGATGACAGTCTATCCTAGCGTTTTTCTCTTGGACAGGCTGGTCTAGGCACTGAGACAGAAACCAGTCAAATCCTGGCCAAACTCCTGTTGCTTATGAGGAATTTGCAAGACTGAGTAATGCTCTATAGTTGTTTTCTGCTGTTGCTTAAGAACTGAAACTGCTTGTCTAGAGAGGAATATTGGCACATCTTTTCCATTAAATACTCTTACAGAAAGAATACCATATGCCACGACTTGCAAAAGTAAGATTACCAGACTTCAGCAAAGCTTCCCAACACCATCATTTCAGTAACCTTGGAAATGTTTTATACATTTTAAAGAGATTTGCTGAAAATTTTCTCTAGATCTTGCAGATTTACCATATGAGAAATAATCCAATGCTAAACTACTTGGACTTCCTTCTACAAGGAACACAGTATTTGTGTGCTGTCATGCACAATCATTTATGTCTAACAGGAATTGGTACATATACTCCAGCAAGCTCACTGTTTCTAAAGTACATCATTAGTGTTGGGGATTACACCTGGAATCAGGGCTGCAGAGCAAATGGATCTTGTCTGACTTCTCCCAGATATCACTGTAGTGCATGCACAGGTCCAGCTGCAGCACCAGTGCCTCCATTTTCTCTGCTTGCAGTTGTTTTCCATGAAACATTAGAATGATTATGTAAAATCCTGGATGAGGCCAAGACATTAGAAAGAATTACTTTTTCTGAAGGATATTTTTAACACACAATGAGCTGATGGGACTGTGAATTCCCAATAGCTCAAATTATTTTTATATATATATATGGAAATTAGTACCTTCAGTTACACTACTAGTCACAGAAAAGGTGATTCTTTTTTAGTGGATAAGCTAAAGTTGCCTTAAGAAAACACCCTTTTAAAAAAAGAGAGAGAAAACTTGATTCTTTTTTTTGTTCTTCACATCTATTATATTGTCTATAGATATTAAGACTGCCAGAGCATCCAATGTTTAGGTACAAAGAAATTATTGTCTCTAAGTTGGATGTATCAGCTATACAAATGATGGTTATGCATCTGATTTTCAAAACAATTTAAAATAATCAATTTAATTAAGATTTAGGAGGAATTAATAACCTAATCTTCCTTAAATTTTTTACAAGATGCTTGTTCAGTAAGGCATTTATTTCCTTTAAGGGATTACAACAGGTTTAATTTAATCCATTTTATTGTATTGTTACTGACAACACATTTGTCACAAATACTTTTTATGGCACTTGTGTCAAAAATCTTCATTAATACATATGATTATGTATATACACATCTAAAACAGTAATAAATGAAAAAAAAATTAAAAACCCAGCAAATAAGTAATAGGCAAAGTCCAAGATTAAAAGTAGCCTACATGCAAGTATGAAACTTTGCTTATCCATTATGTAGGTTGGAATAAAAATGAATGTTGGGAAAATGCTGGGACACACTCTGCCTTTGCCATCAAAACCGCTGTTCTCTTCAATTATTTGTTTCCATTCCCACAGCTGCTGGTGAACAGCTACTGGTCATCTCATCACTCAATCTGCCATGAGATTAAAGAAATCATTTTTTGGTGGCAGAGAGCCCTAAGATAAAAACATGTTCATTGCTTCAGTAGGTGAACTTATAGGTAAGAATTCCAGAGATCCAGAATTACAGAAGGAATCAAACTCTTCACAGAAATGTTCAGCATTTCTAAGATGAACTTTTAATGTGGACTGTATAAGTTAGTGAAAAATGTGTGTATAAGTAAGTCACTGAAATTGTTACAATTTCCTGACAGGAAAAATTTCTTTCCATAGCTTTTAACCAACTGGGAAAGCACTAATAATTCCATGACAGAATTGGGGGAAAAAAGAAAGACCTCCCCTCTTTAGAATAGGTTTTGTACATTATGTTGATATTAAGCAGCTTCCGTCAATGATAAGCAGCATTTATCATGAAGAGACTCTACCAAAATTCTAACTTCCAGGCCCATCAAGTGTGACAATGATGAAATAGTTCATGCTTCTGGAATTTTTTTTTTGCTAAAATTAATAATTTCCTATTATTCAAGGCTTTTACTGCATAGGTTTAAGATTTGAAAATAAAGATTCTGTCCCATGAAGCCTTATACAGAATACCTTGTAAAAATAAACATGGGTCAGCCTTGGACAAAAGCAAGCTTTAAGACAAAAAACAGCTGTTCCTTTACCTAACAATGTTTTTCACCTCTCTCAAAGCCCTGATTTTCTCTAAGCTTCATGATTGCGAGTTCTGCGCAAACAGACTTTGCTGACTATTTGCAGTGAGAGGCTGAGAGAGACAACATCTGGGAGAACTGTACAAATGTGCTAGAGCGTCTGGACAGATGAAATCAAGCTCTGTCCTTTATCTAAGGGACCATTATTGCTTATGAAGCACTAATGGTAATGTTGTGCTTGTTTCCTGAGGCAGTAAAAAATATCAAGAAAACCTAAATTATGAGTAAGAATACTGCTTAAAACAAAATTCCTCATGTTGAGTTTCTATATATGCTTTTAAAAAGATAATCAGATAACAAAAAGGGTAGATGTTACTAAAATTCACTATTTAAATGTAATTTATTTCAGGTATTTTTTTCAAGTATATGTTTCATATCTGCTTTCTGGAGGGAAGTGGCAGAAGGTAGCACAGAGCTATCTATGCTCAGAGATACTTTCTCTTTTTTCCTGGCTGAAAGGCCTGGAAGGACCGTCAGGCAATGAAGTCCTGTGTTAGGTCCAAGAGGAATTCTCAGGGACGTGCACAGCACTGCACTGATGGCCGTGGAGCAGGCGCCGGGTTCTGGGAGCGCCGCGTTTCCTCATGGGTCTGATTTTACAGTGGTTGCCTACGAAGAGCTTGGCGGAGAGGCGCGGGCCCCCGCTGGCCGCGTTGGCTGAGCACGGCGCGCTCGCTGCGGAACAAGGACAGGGAACACGCGCGGCGCGGCGGAGGGCGCGGGCCCGGCCCTGCCCGGCAGACCTCGGGCAATCCCATTGCCGGGATCGGCACAGCAAAATGGCGGCGGCNGGGAGGCCACCCGCGGCGGGAAGGGCCGTGGTGGTGGGACGGAGCAGCCCCGGAGCGCCCGGACACGGGCTCGTCCTACGTGTCCGAGCGAGGCGCTGCCGAGGCCTCACGGGCTGTTCCGTGCGGTAGGAGAGGTCATGGGAAGCGTAAAAGCGGGGAGTGAGAGAATTGAGGTCGGGATGCTAATAGTGGGGAAGAGTCGCAGCTCTGAAGGAATCGCTTCGTCGCGGAGCATCAGAGGTGTGTTAATACTGACATAGTCTTAGGCTACATTCCATTCCATCACCCCACCCCAGCCCCCCCAGCTGTCGAATTAAAAGAGGAAAGCGCGAGGCTGAAAAAAACATTTACAGTAATGCTCTTGTGTAGCAACAGGGAGGGAAAGATGTGAGCAGCGAGAGTCCAAAGTCTCTCAATGCAGTTGAAGTAACGTGTAGCTCTGTAGAGTGAGCGCTCCTGCGAGCTATTGAAAGTCATTAGACATCATTAACATCATTAGACACCATGAACACGGCCCTGCATGCCCAAGGTTGCAGGGAGGCTGCAGCGCCCTGATCCAGGCAGCCCTGCTGCCGACATAGGACTGGTGAAATGATTCCATAAAAAACTGGGCAGTCACCGTAGCAGTGATGGTTGGACAGTAAGTTTCCAGGTAAGCAAGGCTCAGAGCTGGGACGATGTGGGGGGGAAGAGGGGGCGGGGGGGAGTGTACTTGTTTGGGGGTTTTTGTTCGTTGGTGATGCCTGACTCCATTTTGTCTCTAGAGCAAAACCAGCATCCTTAGCGAGACTTAAGATACAGGTGAACGTTCCTCCTCAGCTAGGGATGCCAGCTGGAAACAAAACAGAGACTTCAGAGTACCTTTACAGAGTGGGGTGAAACTGAACATAAGGAAGATACGGAATGAACATATTTCTGTAGTGTCCTGTTGGTTAGTTCCTATTGCTTAGTTAGTGTTGACTATATCAGCACTTTAAAAACCCATTAGGAATTTACAGAGTAAAACAGGGAGAATTCTTACTACAGTTCATCTTTTATCTTGCTGGTGTTGATTTTGCTTGGGTACTAGCAACTTCCCCTAATGCTTTGGAGTTTTTTTGTTATGCCACTAGCTTGTCTTTCAAATTCAGCTGACTGAAGTGGAAGAGAATAATCTCATATGGGTACACTTGCCTGGCAGTGGATTTCAAAAGATAAGCAGAAGTTAAAAGAATATTCCTAGGTTGTAATAATTCTCTGTGGTAGTAAAAAATTTGTATTTGGTATTCATGGGCCAGTAAAACGTCTTCTGAACTCTTTGTTGACTTCAGAGTAATGTTAATATCAAAATTAACAGTAGCTTCTACTCTCAGCTGTGTCTACTTAGAGCTGGCTTCTCTATTTATAATTAGCAGTGTCATCTATGAGGTGTAAGTAGTCAAATTTGTGTTTGGATGCATCAATCTCTGATCTTGACATTAACTTTTAATATTACTTATTTTCATTTGTGACTGTTGTCCTGGAGTGGTGTTCTGTTGATGTCAGAAAAGGTACTGTTATAATTTAATAAACCTACTGACCATTACACTTAGGTTTCAGATGAATATTTAAATCTTACTTTTCCATGTGATTCCAACAACTTTTAAGGACAAGTTAAGTCTATTACTGTATTTGCAGAAAATCTGCAAATAGTATTGTAACCCCCCAATCAAAAATTCTGCTGTTCTGAACCTGAAGTTATTCATAGATGTACCAAAGGTAATTACCATTAGGTAATGCTACAAAGGTACTGTTCAGATTCCTAAGAAATTATTTATGTCTGGATTGAGAGTAAAAAGTATGAAATTAACAGACAGATTTGTGGGGAAAAAAAAAGGGTTAGTTGGCTGAGGAGTTTTGTTGCCCTTTAATAGGTGAAATGGTATTTATATTTATATATGTTTTGGGAAAATTTTACAAATAAAACTAAATTTTCTTCTGTAACTCTATAATAAAAATCATGCAGAAGAGTAGTTACATTCTGAATGGACTTTCCAGTGTTTTAATGAAAAATATTTAATACACATCTGAAAAGTTTGATCTCCATGTATCTTGGTTCTTGGTAGTGCTCCCTTGGAAAATGAAGAGCAGGTTTTCATTTTACAGTATGAACTGCAAATGGAATGTAAAAAAATTCCTAGAATACTCCATTTATATGTGTGTGCTAGGTAGGGCATTTTGATTTTATAGCATTTCAGACATGTTTTTACAAATGCAAATGCAAGACAGGTGAAACAGAAGGCACTAGAGAATCATTACAGACATGAATAAATGGACTATTTGAGGTATGTGTAGGTTGAGATGAAGAAGGAAAAAATGTTGGCTCTGAAAACTGACTTGCTCTAGAATTTTTCTGTATAACTTTCCAATGAGATATTTAGCTTACGGTTTAGCACACAGAGAAAAAAAATTAAATGACCAAATAGCAAATGTTCATTTCTACAATGTTGACACAAGGAATCTAGTTTAGTATTTTACTGAGCATACCAAATAGTCCAGGATTGCAAAAGCTGGCAATCTATGTACATGGCAAGTAGAAATTTAAAATACTCACTTTTGTGCTTAGGAAGATAAATTTTAAGATAATTAGTTGAATAATAAGACTTGTACTAAACCCACTTGGGTTTGTATGCCTCTCAGCATGGCATTAGCAGCCTGATACACTTAGCAAACAGTCTGTCAGATGATGTGTCTTTGAACTAAAACCAGCTGTCTCCAATAAAGAAACAGAAAAAACACAGGCAAGTTCCTGTGGGGCAGTTCACTGGGAGGTAGAGTTGACATCATTTATTTCCTATACTCAGGAAATAACCCTATCAATAGCTCCTGTTGTGAAATGTTTTTGATGTGTGACAGTTGGTTTCTAATACCACATCACATGAGCAAGTCAGATGTAATCTCAGACATTGTCAATGAGAAAAAGGAATCAATAATGGAATAGTGGCTGCTTGCTGGAAGAAAAGAATTGTCAGTATGCTTTCTGAGACTCCATACGCCAGAAACTATCTACAGCTACATCTGAGTTTTCAGATACAGTTATCTGCTTTGGTTGCGTATCTAAACACTGAATTTCAGGTTGCCATTCTAAATGAGTAAATATCACTTACTGTAAGCCAAATTAGTGTCATTAACAAACCCATCATAAACTATGATTTTAACATTTCAAGGCACAAAACATTGTGTCTAGATTTACAGCTGCTGAGAGTGATCAAATAATCAAAATAATGTTCATGAATGTGTCTATCACCATTATATCAATGAATTCGTTTCTTGACATCCATGGCATATCATGGGAAACATCAGAGGTATTTTTTGTGAATCACAGTTTTGTTCTGAATTCTGTGCATTGAAAATTCTCAGCTGTCAAAGTGTATTAGAAATTTTGACTCTTTGCATAGACAACACCTTTCCTGATAGAAGTAATGGCCATGCTGCAAGGTAAAAATTTTACTTCCAAGTGTCATCTGTAATGTACCAAATTACAGTCTTGTTCATTGTATGTTGGGTTTGTCTTCATGGTAAAGTTGTTGCTACTTTTTGTGTAATTTGATTTGCAGGGACGTAGTTGGTGGTTTTGTGATAAAAGTGTCCTAAGTGTAATTAGATGAGTTAGAGCAGGAGTGTATGACTTGTATTACTTAAATTTGTGATAAAGGCCCCATTTTCCAGAACAAATTACTTCCCAGTGTGATAAATGGATATGATTCGTGCTAACTAAATTGTAACTATATCAATATTTTAGAAAATAATTGTTTTAAAATAATATAAGGAAAAGTATATGTGATTATTGTTACAAAGCAGATGGGCCCCTTTGCAAATGGTACACGTGACAAACAGGATACAGGATGTAGTATTGAGATAAGCAAGATCCCAAAACAGAATTGGCCTTGGGATGAACAAAGTTGGGATGATTCCAGGTATGGAATCTAAGTAATGGTTTTATCTATGAAATAATAAGGCTTATTTGGAACTTAATGCTTACTTACATAACACAAAGCTTAGTGCGCATGTACAGCCTGTAAGGTTCTTCAGAGGGCAGCGAGGAAGGCGGTGAGCCTTCCTCTGAAAAGACCACCAAAAAGCCAGGAGACCCCCTAGCAACAATGGAGCATGTGCTGTGCAGTGACATATAGTGACATAGATTTCAAGAATCAAAAATAGGAGGAGCTTTCTGGGAAATATTGATGGATATGTGTTAGCATACAGTTTGTAAATGTAGTTTGGGTTCCTTTGTTTGGTATGTGAGGCAGGTGAGGAGCCCTCCCGTACCCCGGTCGGTTTTGCTTATGCTTTATGTGAACCTTAATCATACTTAATTAATCACTGCCCAATTTTTTTTTTTTTTTTTGGTATATACGTGATTATATTTAATATACTTGATTGTATTCATTTATATAAAACTGCTGTTCAATTAAAGTTGCTGCTAAATTAAATTTTGTTGATTATTAAATTAGACATAGAACTTCATTCATAACACCAGTATTTTGAGTGAATGAGCCAACGTGTTCTAAATGGCCATTGCTGTTTGCTTAGTGAATATGGGTCAAACCTTTATTTTGCCATTTGGATCAAACCCATCTTATATATTTGCATTCTTTACTTAAAGTATTTGAGGGTAAAGGTCATTGTAAAATTTTTAAAGCTGAACATTAAAGTTTGGAGCCGCAGGTGGAGTGTTTAGAAGGTAAATCCTGATTTAGAGTGTTGTAATATTTTAGCCTGTCTTACAAAATTTCTGTCAGTAGTATTCTTTAAGGTGCATTTTACTTCCACAAGTTTAAAGAAAAGCGTCTTTAAGAAGTGTGATTTTTTTACTGTAGTGATTGGTAAGTTCCACTAGCACAGCTATTTCTTCATGACTTGAAGTCAGAAATGGACAGTAGTAGTAGTAGTAGTAGTAGTAGTTCAAAACACTACTCCAGACATGGGGAAAAAAGGAATAAACCTCACTATCTGAATTTGAGAAAAAACATCTGGTGAAAACAGATTTTCACCAGATACAAAATTCAGTTGGCAAAAATTCTCAAAATTCAAATTCAACTGGCAAATTAATCCATTTTTTCCAGAATATTTTTCATTCATATTTTGCATATTTTTTCTCAATGGAACGAACTAATATATTCATATAGTAACAGCCTGGCTAATCTAAATAGGTTTTGTTGGCATTAAACCTAATTATTATATATTAACAGTTACTTAATGGTACTTACTATTGCAATTAAATCTTACTATGTGAAAGAAATTAAAAACACACTATCTAATTATAAAGTGTGAACACTAAGTATGAACTATAACGGAAGAAAAAAACTCTCTTATTTTCTACTTGTTATTCCATTATTTTCTACTTGTTTTACTCAGAAATTTTCAGTCATTTTAAAGTAGTGTAAATTATTGAGTGAATTTAATCACTATTCAAAAAAAATCTGTTCACATCAACAGTGTTATAGGTACTTCACTGTTGTCTACCAAATTGTGTTCCTCGTGCCTTCATTTGCTTATAAAGCCTTACCCTGAAACTGAGACTCTTGCTGTGATTTAAATATGAGCTTAGTAAGGAGGTCAGATGCAGCTGTGCTGTGAAGTTGGTGTCTGACAAACAATCCAGAAAGCAAAGTCCTCCTCTGCACAGAACCTCAGCAACACAGCCTTCCCCTTCAGTTGCGCCAGATCCCTCCTTGGCATGCTGGGGAATTCCATCCAGGCTTCAGGGAGTCCTTCGGGGTGACCCTGAGCAGCTCTACCCACTGGCAGAGCAAAAGGCATCGGCTGCATTTTCAGAGAAAGGCTCAGGATGGACAGCAGGTTCAAGCTGGGTGGGAGTGAGAGGGATCCTCTGCCTCCTGCTGAGGAGCTACTGGTGCTCCTGCCTCCTTGATCTGGACAGACATTTCCTGCAGTAGTGCTGGCACCAGAGAATATTAAATGGCTTAAACCTGAAATATTATGACAAAATTTTACTCATTCTTAAACTTTAAAAGTTAATAAACTAAAAAATACATAAAAATAATATGGAACTATAAACTTAATGTGTAAGTGAAATGGATGAAAAATGCCTTCTAATTTGTTTTTTTTTCTCTTGTAGATGACAGTCATGTCCCATTCAAAGGACCTCAAGGACGACTTCCACAGTGACACTGTACTTTCCATTTTAAATGAACAGCGCATTCGGGGTATTTTGTGCGATGTCACCATAATCGTGGAAGACACCAAATTTAAAGCCCATAGTAATGTGCTGGCAGCTTCAAGCCTTTACTTTAAAAACATTTTTTGGAGTCGTACTATCTGTATTTCAGGTCATGTACTGGAGTTAGATGATCTCAAAGCTGAAGTGTTTACAGAGATACTGAACTACATCTACAGTTCCACAGTAGTTGTTAAGAGGCAGGAAACTGTAACGGACCTTGCAGCTGCAGGGAAAAAGCTGGGAATATCATTTCTAGAAGATCTTACAGATGTAAATTTTTCAAGTTCCCCCTGTCCCTATTCATACTGTGTTAATGAAAAAGGGACTGTCAAAGAGGAAAAACATGAAAAACGACACGAAGATTCTGCTGTGACAAATGGACCACGAATTACAAATGCATTCTCAATTTTTGAAACAGAAAACAATTTGTTTTCTCCCCTTGATTTGAGGGCCAGCTTTAAAAAGGTATCTGATACAATACAAGCTCCCAGCATCGGCCTCGACAGAAGCGATGTGTGCAAAGATGCTGAGCCAGCCAGCACCTTGGCTGAACACTCCTATGCAGTTTCTTCTGGGGGAGATACTTCACAAGGAGCACCTTTTGTTGAGCAGGACAGCAGCCCTTCATACCAGGTGGGTGAGGACCGCTATGAAAATCACCAAGCCACCCCAGTCATTCAGCAGGGAAAACAAGCAGGTAGTACTCCTAAGTCAGCCTTTAAGCCCCATGGTACTGGTTTGGCTGTAGCAAAAGTACCAGCCTCCACCGTAACCACTGCAGAAGCCCAGCACGAAGCAGTTAGTGATCAGACAATTACTTCCCTTCCAAAATCTCAAAATAAAACAGGAGATTTACATGTATCCAGAGAAGAGGGAAACACTTCTGCTAATGTCTCGGCATCTGGGGCAACAGCCACTCCACCTGTTTACAGTTGTAACTATTGTGCAAAATCATTCAATGACCGGGTGTTACTCACTGCTCACCTTCAGCTCCACTCAGAGCATCAGGAAACTTTCATATGCAAATACTGCAGCAAACAATTTGCAAATCTAAATATACTGGAAAGTCATGAACAAGTCTGCGTGAGATCAAGTAACTTATCAGCTCACAATGGAAATGAACAAAATTTTGCAGATAACTGTACTGCTACAGAGGGACGGAATGGAAGCTCCTGTGCGAACACAGAGCCTCTGTTGTCTGAAAGCAGCATCGCTGATTGTTCTAATGCAAACTGCACTTTACCAGAAACGGATCATTTGGTTAAAGTCGTTGATGGGCAGATATTATACACTTGCGTTGTTTGCAAGCGTAGTTATGTCACATTGTCCAGCCTTCGAAGACACGCAAATGTGCATTCCTGGAGGAGAACATACCCTTGTCACTACTGCAATAAAGTCTTCGCGTTAGCTGAGTACCGCACCCGACACGAGATCTGGCACACTGGAGAGAGGCGCTACCAGTGCATTTTCTGTCTGGAGACCTTCATGACTTACTATATACTGAAAAATCACCAGAAGTCTTTCCATGCAATTGACCATCGCCTGTCAGTAAATAAAAAGACAGCCAATGGGGGTTTAAAACCAAATATGTACCCATACAAATTGTATCGACTCTTACCTATGAAATGCAGGCGACTGCCTTATAAATCCTATAGAAATTCTTCCTATGAAAATGTTCCAACAACTACCCAGGCTAATGAAACTGCTTCTACTAACTGTTTCATTCCAAGCTCTCTTAGCTCTGAGCTACCACCGCTGAATTTTCAACATAGTATAATATCAAACAACAGAACTCTGGCCTTGGATACATCTTCGTGTAATAATACAGCATCTTCCACAAATACTCAGAATTCTTTCTCTGGAGGAGTAGGTATCTTAAATTCTGACCTGCAGAGGGATTTTTTCCCAGCTGAAAAAAGAGTTTCTACTGCTGCGAATGACTCAGGTTCACAGGAGTGTGATTCCTCTGTTGTGTCTTTGGCTAACGTAAATGAAAATTCAACCTCTGTCATCAGTTACAGCAGTTCTGCACCCTCTGTTATAATGCACAGTAGCAGAGTTTCATCAGTTATAATGCACAGTAAAACAGTCACTTCCATAGAAAACAGTAAGACAGAATCTTCAAATAACCTACCCAGTCAGTCAGTAAGTGATGACTGTAAGTATGGGTCGGATAACTATGGGAAGTGCATTACAAAATCAAAAACTATTAAGGAGAAAAAGAAAACACTGCTGTACAACAGAGCAGAAGCAACTGAGGATACGCAGCACATGACAGGATCTGAAGGTTCATGTAGCAAAACTACAAATACTGTCCAAGAGTCCAGTAAAACTGAAACATACATTGCAAAGCCTGCCTTACCTGGAACATCTGCTGACAGCAATGTCGCACCTCTTTGTCAGATAACAGTAAAAATTGGTAATGAAGCCATTGTAAAAAGACATATATTAGGATCTAAGCTGTTTTGTAAAAGGGGCCGAAAATCCAAACACGAGTCCAAACAGGACAATCTCATTGAAGAACCAGAAATGGAGGTGAAAGAGAAAAGCCCATCTAGACTCTACAGCTCAGAATGCCTGGAGCTGACAGAAATGTGTGATGATGTTAGTGACCAGGACTCCAGTGATAAACCCTGGAGACCTTATTATAATTATAAACCAAAAAAGAAATCCAAACAGCTAAGAAAAATGAAAAAGACCAAATGGAGGAAGAAGCACGGAAGCAAGAACACTGGTATGGAAAGCCACAACACATGCAGTCGAGAGTATGCGCTCAGGAATGCTCCCGAGGAAAAGGTGGCCAGCCAGGAGGAGAACACAGAAATGCCTAATCTTCACTGTGAGCTCTGTGAAAGAGACCAGTCTTCCACAGCAGAAGCTCAAGAACACGTACACTGGCATGTAGCTGCTTCAAAGCCTTACATTTGTGAGTTATGCCAAAAACAATTTCAAAGTCCATCCACTTTAAAAATGCATATGAGGTGTCACACTGGGGAAAAGCCCTACACTTGCAAAACCTGCGGTAAATGTTTCTCAGTTCCTGGTAATCTACAGAAACACGAACGTATTCACCTGGGTGTCAAAGATTTTGTCTGCCAATACTGTAATAAGGCATTCACTTTAAATGAAACACTCAAAATACATGAAAGAATTCATACTGGAGAAAAACGCTACCACTGTCAGTTTTGCTTTCAGAGCTTCTTGTATCTTTCTACCAAAAGGAACCATGAGCAAAGGCACGTACGTGAACATAATGGAAAAGGATACGCTTGCTTTCAGTGCCCCAAAATTTGCAAGACTGCAGCTGCTCTGGGAATGCACCAGAAGAAACATCTATTCAAAAGTCCAGGCACACAAGATAGAAAAGAACAGTTTTGCAGTGAAAGCACTAAACTTTTGGAAAATCCACATTTCCTTGGCTCAGAAGGAAGTGAAGTGAAAAATAAACAAAATGTAACTCCAGAAGTTATACTGTGAGTGACAATTGTGCAAAAGAGAAGAAAAATCCAAAACTATATATTGGAGAAGATAAAGATATGTTGAATGGGGAAACGTATCAATAAGGTCAAATTTCTTCTGTCAATATATGCAAAAGAAAACACAGAAAAACTAGTATTTGCAATAATACAAATTTAATTTGGAACACCCAAAATACTTTTGCCACAACAGACTCTAGCATAGAGAGAAAGAAAAATGGCCAACTCAGACCCTTCTACTTAACATTACAAGAAAGTAGTCACTGAACTATTTTACAGTTCTGGTTTTGAATCAGAATTGTTGGAAGCAAAAGTAATAAGTAGGTTCATTGTGTATTCTGTAGAAGGAATTTTTGCTGCAGAAACCATACATTGCTTTTTTTTTTTTTTAACAAAAGTAATGTGTTTATAAAGGAAACAATTGTAATCTTGTGTATTCTAAAGTGAAGGTGGGAAGTGTTTCGTGGGCTTGGGTGTGCCGAAGTACATTTGAGTACTGCCATGCTTTTCTGTAACTCAGCCTTTACGAAACATATTCAGGAGTTTAAACTACTCTTTTCCTTTCCATATTCAGTTTTGTAGTTACCATAATAACTGTTAAGTCTGAATGGAGGTGTGAGAAGTATTCCCAATTTATATATCTCTGAGACATTTAATAAAAGTTCAGTGGAACTTGCTATAGCCAGTCTTCCAAACTGCATAAATGCCCATGCCAGTGGCCTGGTGAACTCTTCAGGCGCATTGGTCTAAAGAAAGTTGTTCTTATGAAACAAAGAAATCCTGTGTAGAAATGTCCACCTCCTGGTGGGTCTGCAACTCTTGTCTTTTAGAAATGTAGTTCTCAACAGAAGGACATATAGACAGTTTCCCTCCTCATCCTGGAATAATACCTGGACACAAACAATAGAGCAACTCCCCATAAATACTTTGAGTTTGAGAGGAGTAGGTAAATAAGACTCTTGCTTCCATATATATCCCTGAGGCTATCCCTGTGTATAAGCAAGTATAGGGCCAGTTTGTGGGGTTCCCTGTGATCTCCATGCCTTAAATGCAACATTTAACCTTCAGATGTCCCTTCTCAGTGATCCCACCGACCATTCCAGCAGTGTCCCGTGGCCACAGCAGAGACGGGCCGGGAGCAGGCTGCTGGAGGAAGGAGTGTCAGCCTTCTTGCCTCCCTCATCCTGCCACACTGAAGGGTTGTGGTGAGCCTGCAGCTGCACCATTCACTAAGAGCTGGGAGAACGGGCTTCTGAAAGACAGCACCAAAATGTTCCAGTTAATACTGTTTTGTGGAAGTGTGATTCGTTTTAACTGAGATGCTTAAAAAAGTCCAAGCAGGTGTATGTCTGCAAGTTGCATTTTATATGATAGGGTTCTGTTGTACCGTATCTGCATTTCTGGTAGTCATGTTCATCCCTGTGAAGTGTTAAAAAATTAGGTCATGACAAGGGTTAGTGATTCTTGACTTCATTCTCTGTGATGGTTCACAATTTGTTACTTAACTTTGTCTTCTTGAATATTTTAAAAGAAACTATAGCTTGGGTACAATAAAACTACAATGGAAATGATAATACAGTATTGATTGAAGTAATAATACAGTCCACTTACTTATTCTGTCACTGGTGAATGCTATGAACCCTTTGAGAAATTCTGGTTTCATGGCAGCTTTGGTTCCATTTAAATAAGGATAATAGAATAATAAACACAGGAAAGTGTAAAGATGTTTCAAAGAAAGTACACAAAGATATCTTCTAAGTGGACTTGTATGGTGATAAATATAGACCAAAGCAAATAAGGTAGAATATTTATAAATACAAAGATAATTTTACAAATATTTTATATAACTGTATAGTTCATAAGAAAAATATTGTTAGCTTGTGTTAGGTCTGGGGGGGTTTGTATATTTTGATAAAAACACAACAACTTTGTAACTCTGTATATTCTCTACAGTTTATAGCAAAGCAGTTTTAAGATGGCAATGTCATGTTTATAGTTCAATTGTGGCACTTTTACTACAAGTAACATGTTGCAGTAATGAATCAAGTATTAATGACCAAATTAGAATTAAAGTAAGTGTAAGAGAACGTAAATACTATACGTTGTCAAAGACTGTAATTTGCTACATAATCACATCTGTATTTTTGTTTAGAAGAAAATATTAAATGCAGATGTTAAGGATTGATAAAGAGTCTAATTTTATTTTTAGAAAGAGTGATTATAACTCTGTTTTTGTTTAATTAAAATAACATATTCCTATTTTTCTGTAAGTCTCTCAATTTTTTAAATTGTTTTAATACTTATATAATCTATATGATCCATAGATACATATCTTCTAATAGTTATTTCAGTGGAAGATTAAGCAACACAGTTACCAAGTAGTCCCTTCATTAAGGTCAGAACACTGAATTGAGAACATGCCAGAGCTCAAGGAAAGTGATATTATCTCCTGGCATCGTACAGGGTGCATGCAATTCAGAACAGAATCTACCTGCTCGGTGTTTCAGAGGGCTGGAAACACAGGTGAACTGTGTTTAATACTTTGCAACATCTTAAACATGTTCATGAGGACCTGAAACTTGAAAAATTCTTTTCAATTCTGCTAGTAACCTTGTAGAATAGATTGTGTATTTTGTACACTCTACTTTTTTGGGCTTCTGTCAAGAAATATAGTTCAAAATGCATATATCTAATTGCATATGAAAATATGAAGATACATACAAAATACAAGACCATGCATATTCAAAGTACTTCCCCCTTCAGCTAGGTGTCACTCGTCTGTAACCTGCATAAAAAGCAAACTTAAGCTAAATTATGCAGGTCATTTTGGGATGGTTGGCAGGAGAGATATATAGCTAAAATAAAGTTAGAAGTTTGCTAATTGTAGCAAGTTCTTTTTTTTTTCTCTATTCAAAATGCTATTTAAAAAGACAAGTGGATCATCATGAAGTTTGTGCATCTAAACAAAATGTTAGTCAGTCCTCATTTATGATACACCCAAAGTTAGAACAAATGTAGTAAATGATATTGCTGTCTTCGGTGCAATGAGATTGCATGACAGCTAAACAACAGGCAGAAGCATTTGAAGTAAGCCACTGTGCACTGTCATTACTAGTATTCATTCTAAACTTAACACTGCAGCTATCACTGACAGTTCAGCACCTTGGCTGTGAGGTTCTCTCACAAGGAGCAAGGATCCCCCATGGTACATCCCCATTGTTAAATGAAGAAATCTTTCCCTTAAGTTTGCAGCTCAGCACACCAGTGTTTGTTTTAACCATGTCCTTAGCTACGCGCACCTACCTGTCATACAGATACTCCTAAAATGTAACTTTAAAGGAGGCCAAAAATGAATGTTATGCAATTGAAACAGTATTCTGAATATCGTTATGTTAGACTAAAGCAAAGCTTTTTTTTTTTTAAATAAAACTGTGTCAGGAATCAGACAGTGGCAAAACTTGAATTGATAATGCAGGTCAATGCTCTAAAGGAAGCTGATGCTAAGTTAAAACAGTAAACCCTAACTGTAGTTCTAACATTTGAGAGAATATGGAGGCAGTAGAGTCACTCTGCCCAAAATGTGGCAATGCACAGTTCAAGCACACATCTCCATTCACAGGGTGCTGCCCTGCTGCTTTTCCAGATCAAAGCTCTGACTCTGCCCAGGTGAGCCTCAGTTCACCAGCCACCAGCCAGACAGGGCAGCCAGCCTAGGCAGCCAACTGTAGATAATCAAATCCTCAATTTGTACTGTAGAGGAACCTCTCATTTCCAACAGGTTAAAATTCAGCTTATGCAAACTCATGTCTTTGCCAGGTTTAAGTTTTGCATTCACACAAATCCACCTGTTACTGGTGTGATGGAAGCAGTTTATTCCCCACCACTACCCTGCTTGCCTTGA
Source organism: Hypocryptadius cinnamomeus (assembly GCA_013400635.1). Taxonomy (NCBI): domain Eukaryota; kingdom Metazoa; phylum Chordata; class Aves; order Passeriformes; family Zosteropidae; genus Hypocryptadius; species Hypocryptadius cinnamomeus. Next base: position 23,054 of record VYZP01009707.1, read on the forward strand.
AACACACGTCTGTCCTTCCCCAGCCACAATGTAGAGTATGGGGATGAGGGAGGAATGTCACCACTGCTGAAGAAACAGTGGGGGAGAAGTTGGATGCAGGAAAAGCCATCAAGAAATAACGACAGATTATATGGCTCCATACTGTATCATAGTGATAACAGCAAGATTTGTGCAGGAAAAATAAAAAATGGCCAGAGCACCACAGCAGGGGACTTCAGTTAGAGACAATGACAGATGCTGGCCTGCAACTTTCCAAACTTCCCTTTAACAGCAGGACAGACTGAGGAAGGCCTTTATGTGTAGAGTGAAGAACCCATGTCCTATATTGCTTCCTGAAACAGCTTTAGCCAGCTGAACTACCCGTGTTTTAGGACATGTCAGTCGCTAAAGGCCTTCACCACACTCTGTGCCTACAGGGTCTGGGAACAGATGTGCCCTCAGTTTGACCCAGAGCGACACCGAAGCAGACATGTCACCTGCCGCCGATGGCTGGGTGGATTGGGCCCAAGGTAGATGACCAGAACCAATGCAGGACCGCGGTGAAGTCCAGGTGTAAGCCAGATCCCAGAGTTTCACATTAGGATTGGTGTCTTCAAGAATCCATGACAGAAAACATGATGCAAAGGCCCTTTAGTTCCTGATGAAGGCGAGCTGCTGCAGCCTGCAAACACCTCTGGGCGCTGTGTGACTCCTGAGGGAAGCGTTGCCTGTGGCATTCTGCAGGCAGCGACATCTGCTCCTGGGGCAGTGCTGGCAGCCGAGCCATTTCCTACTTGTTTCATGGCATTTCCCACACGGCTGAACAGCTGAACGTGAACTAGTGACAGCAGAGGAGATCCAATGGAGCCCGTGCCGTGCTTTGCATAGGGACAGGCACTTGGCACACCACAGGCCAAAATGGCCGGACCTGCCACTCGTTCCATTTAATGTGACCAATCTCGGCACAGAGAATACAGCGTTCAGCGTGCCGGGCTGCCGAGCGCTGTGCCACGGTGGGAGGCACAGAACCACAGAACCGATTGGGTTGGAAAAGACCTCTGAGATCACCGAGTCCAACCTATGACCCAACACCACCTCGTCAACCAGACCCTGGCCCTGAGTGCCACGTCCAGTCTTTTTTAAATACCTCCAGGGACGGTGACTCCACCATCTCCCTTGGCAGCCCATTCCACTGTCTAATCACCCCTTCTGTGAAGAATTTCATCCTAATGTCTAACATAAACCTCCCCTGGTGCAGCTTAAGACTATGTCCTTGTCTTCCTGACTATAGAGCAGGGGAAGGGGCGGTCAGGGCAAGCTCCGGACCCGGCCGATCCCCCGCGGCGCCGAACGCAGCGCAGCCCCAGGCGGGCCCTAGCGCGGGGTGGCGTACCCCGGGCGGAGCCGCCTCACAGCGCAGCGGGAAAAGCCGCCCTAGCGCAGGCGCCG
>VYZP01009709.1:0-21489 GCA_013400635.1 Hypocryptadius cinnamomeus
ATTAAACACAACAGTAAAACAGCTGCAATTAATAAAGATGAAGATGGATCCTATGTAACACTCACCCAGGAAGAACCATCAATGACCCTTGCCTAAGATACCCATATTACCCCTTACCTTACCTGTTTCACTATCTTGTAGAGACAGGGAATATAGATTATTACAGTTATATTTGAAATACTAATCTTAAATTGTCCTGTTCAGAAGAGAAGAAAACTCTTTCAGAGCATGATTCACTCAACATAGATGTCTGTTTTGGTAACTCCATCCTGAAAGTCTCTGTTTCTCTCCCCTGACTGTATGAGGAGTTTTGATAATTTGCTGACATTTGTCTATGTTGTAGCTAGCTACATTTACTAATGTATTAATGCTGTGCTAGGTATCTATATCCCTTGACAGGAGGCTTGTAGAATTAAAAAGTCAAAATCACATCATTTAATCATCCTTAAATAACAGCTCCACCAATAAATCCACAGCCATAATGGCCCAGCTCCAAACTTGTCCCCATTCTTATAACTTCTCCATAAGTAAAAATCTCTTCCACTCATAATACCCTTGTCACAAATCACCAGAGATTCTTCCTTTCTATTTTCTTGTATGGCATTTTGGACAAACAATTCTTCTGATTGGCTCAGGTGAATATATTCTCACTGCACCATGCAGCACTGCAGGATTTTAAAAATGCCTTCCTAGCTCACTGCCCATCTGTATTAACAAGCAGCATATGCTTTGCATAGGAAATGACTCATTGAGTGGTCCTGGTGACCACTGAAGGGTTAACCCTTCTGCTCCCCTGGGATGCAGCCACCAAGCTCCCCCAAGGGCTGCTCCTCTCTGAGCAGTAAGGAAGGCAGCTGCTCCTGCTCACTTAACCATTCAGCCAAGAAACAGAGCAAAATATCAGATTGGCCCACAATGTGTTGTACCCAGAAGCCTAAATTATGCCACTTTAGGCACTTTCCTGAGCCACTTACACCCTATGCTCTCTCCAGAGTGAATGGCAAGTCAGAGGCATCTCTGGGTCACAATTCAACTGCATAAGGGTGGAACAGCTTGAATAAAGGGCTGAAAATTCTAGCAAAAGCAAAGGCAAAACATGGTTAATTTAAACACATTCAGTGTCATCTTTGACCCCAGCCATGTTGCAGTGCTTATAATATTCAGGTCCAGGTGAAAAACAATGGAAGAAAGAGGGGATGTTTTCTTCTTTCTTGTATGATCTTGTAGGAAGTTCCTGCAGATCTTTTTCATATGAGCTCATGACTAGGTTTCTGATTCTGTGTTTTTATTTGCTTTGCATTTTTGGGGAAAATAATGCAATAGCCAGAACAATTAGGTGTGTTAATTTATAGGCAATAAAGAATTTGGTAGAACCACAAATAGGAATAACCAACATACTAGAATTAAAAATTTTATGCCAGATTGCCTCTGGTGCCCTTTAACAGCAGATATTATAACCTTTGTGAACTTTCTAATATTCATCTCCTTTTTAAAAATCAACTTTCAAACAAAATTAACTTTCACTCAGCAAAATATGTCCCAAAAACCTTAAAATACAGGTCATAAATAAATTTATCGAATGAGAAGATAAATTACCTAAAGAGAAAATTAAGAACTCACTATTTTTTAAGCAGTTTCCTTTGCTTTCCAGATTTCATCTATCACCAATAAAAAAACAGAGCATAAAGATGTCAGAAATGTGTCTTCTGCATGAAAGTGATATCAGTCTTTTCACAATGACATGGCCAATATACTAACAGAACTCCTAGATGTGCTTAAACTGGTGATAGAAAAGTTTAGATCAGCCCAGACATGAAGTCACCTCAGTGGGCAGACATGATAATTCTTTCATATGTTGATCAAAGTGGTGATCATTATCATTTGAGTAACATGGAGCACCTACTCCAGCGTTTATGCTTTGGGAACATAAATCCCATTGACCTTGTGCTCCTGAATAACCCCCTAAATAAGGATTCCAGTCACCCTGAGACCACTCTGAAATCAGTGGGGAGAAAGTGCCTCTATGCTGCTTCAGTGCACGGAGCCAGGGCATGAACACGTGCCCTGCACTGTGGCCATGCAAATTATTGTTGCTAGTCCACAGAGAAGGCTGACCCAGACCAGCTTGTACTCCCTCAGACAATCTGAGAATTACCACAGGCCAACCACTTTTGCCATTCAGCAATTGCAATTGGTTGGGCAATTTCAGCACAACCATCTTGCTTTGGAGAATAAGAGAATGTAATAGCATAGGTAATACCAATGAGGACCAGCTGGCCTAGAGGCTAAAGAGGGAAGTTTAGCGTTATTGAAATTACTAGTTAGTACATATAGCCCTAAGAGGGCAGTTCAGATGGGATGCTTGCTGAATTTTTGCTGGAATTGTCTAAGCCCTCATCAGAGAAACCTACACTGTTCTCAATACTAATTTAAGGGCTTTATGTAAGTAATATAAGAATGATACTGACAAACAATGAAAATATAATCTGTAATTAGGTCTAATGCATCTGGAAGTTGTCACCTTCCAGAACTGGGACTAAAAACCAGGAAGGTTTTTTTACAAGGAATCCATTTCACAGCATCATCTAACTGCAATCCTGAAACTGCCAAGAGAAATCTCTCCTTTCCAAGTTTTTTTTAATTTTCTCACTTAAAGAGATGCCTTTTGTGAATCTCACTCTGAGCTGCCTACCACTCATCAGTACATATTTGAGCACCTTAGGCACACACCCCAATGTTTTGAATACCACTCCTATGTATAATTTTTAAATATCACAACACTGGACACGATAATGACTCCCTTCTATTTCTGGATCTGGTCCTGAGTATCCAACAGCAAGAAATCAAATAAGGAAATTTTATTAGCAAGTGGCATGGCTTGACCAGAAGTCTAATCAGAACAAGTAACCAACTCCTTTCTCAAGATTTTCCTTTCCCAGGAATAGAAGGTAACTGAGTTGATCAGGTGGAAAGTTAGGTACCTACACTCATCTAAGCCTCCAAGGGGAACTACTCAGGAAAGGAAAAGGTGCACATTGCCTTTTCTTCTAGTGTGATAAATCACTGAAGATGGGTTGCACTGACTGGGAAAGCCCTGGGAGTTCATGGTTGCAGTGTTATCCCTCAACACTTCATTCCTGATGATGTATAAGGTATAATGCAGCCCTCTGAGTGCTGTACTCTGCTGTGTTCTAATAATGAGGAGAGACTGAATGTTTCAAGTTCTGAAGATGATTGATACCTGTGTAGGTTTATCATGCTGCCAATAAAGCAAGCAAATGCTGTGTCTGAAACAGTTTTCACATTAATGTGTACATGGCTACTGAGTCAGGAAACCATATTCAGAAAGGCTGGATAAGTGTTAAATTCTGAATGTTTCATATTGTACATTAAAAAAAAATTGTCATTCCAGGTAAAAACATGGTCTGATCTTCAAGAACTCACCAGGTTCTGAACGGAGGTAACCTGTATCATTTATGTGAAGATTAACAGCACATTGAAACAGGTAAAACAATGCTGCAATGTTTATTGCAGTAGTTGTTACAACAACTCAAAGGTTCTCATTCTCTCCCAGGAGTTAGAGCTCCCATAAATTTGAAAAGATCCACCAAAATCCCAACTCAGAATTAAAGCGATCAAAGTAGCTAAAAGAACTGAAGCAACACAACTTAGGTTAGAAAAAGTTACACACTGTAGTTTCTATTGCAGATGCCTTATAACTTTTTAGTTAATTCTATTTCTCACAGTCTTCCACTGTTATTTAGTGGAATTTAATTATTTTGGTAGGAGCCTTGTGCAAAAAAAAAAAAAAAAAGAAAAAGCAATTCAGTATTTATTTAATTAATATCAGATGTAATTTACCATCAGTAGTTTTGAGTCTCTATGCCTTGGCCAGACATGAAATCTGGATTGCACCCGCAGACAGGTTGAAGAAAAAGTGATAAATTCTTGGGAAAAAAATTAACTGAGAAACCAAAGACTGGAGAAGAGGAAGCAGGATGGTTGTGATTAAACATGTAATGGTTATACAATGGATATGACCTTCATTAGGAATACTGATCTTCCTTCTCTTTTTAAACTATCAGACAAGGAACAGCAGCAGTGGGAACATAACTAAAACTTCAAATTTCTCCATCTTTTGCATGGAAAACCCTCTAAGTCTGCTATTCCTAATAATCATTACGAGTCATCAGACTTTGAAGATGACCAGAATTTCTTCTTTTGGTGCAATTCAAAAGTAATTATGGGTATAGCCTAATGATAGCTTCACAATAGTGCTACTTGCAATGATCAATTGACTTGATCAATTGATTGATCAAAAAATGTTATCCAGTGTCTTACACTTTTAGGATGTCTCAAACCATAGCTATTAACAAGATTGTTTGCCTGGAAGTCATAACCCTGAGTTACTCAAAATATCATCTGCCAGATAACAGGATGATATTTGTTCTCAAACATAAGTTTTTATGGGTCATTGTGTGAAAATATACAAAATGGGCTCTGAGCATGCTTAACCCTGTGTATCCTACCCTCTTTTGTTTTATTTCCCCCTTAAGTAGTGGTGCTGTGAGTTGATATGAGATTTTGCATTTCCATTCACAGCAGAGGACTCCATGGAGTGCTCTGATTTGTGACCCTTATCCTTGCCACACATCCTTGCTTAGGAGCATGATGACTGGACAGCCTGCTGTGCACCACACTGGGATTTACAGTAGCATAGACTAAATATTATCCATTTAAACTTATACCTAGAGATCCCAAGCAAGCAAGACCGGAGACATTTCCTTCTCAGATCCTAATACCAGAATAAACTAACACGAACTTAACAAGGAAAAAAAAAAAAAAAATATATATATACACACTGTATTGTTGATTCCTCCTTTATGGGCTACACTGGTGGCAGTGTTTTCTGTTTCTAATCGCCATGGCCTTTATGATACTGTACTTAATGAATTATGCTCCTCGGGAGGAGGTCAGTGAAAGAATTGAGCTAAAAACCCCTAACAGTGTTGTTGGCCAGCAGCCAGCTCTTTCAGGGCCGTGTTTCTGCATGAGGTCTACCACAGCTGGAGCGAAACGACTTGCAGGTGGCTCAGTGGGCAAGAGATCACACAGCACTGCTCTGTCCGCCCCTCGACAGCAAGGAGGGAGTCACCTATGCCTGCCGTTGGTGGCTGAAAATGAGCAGGAAACGTCTGACAATCTTGATTAAGAACTCCCAAGCACTGAACTTTCCATAAGGAAAAGGCACACTCGGATCTCTGGGCTTTGACATTCCAACTCCCAATTTAAATACTGCTTGAGGTCCAGGAGAAAACACTAATGCTTATCCTTAGGATGTTAGGCAGTGGATGCCTTAATAAAGATGATGTGCATGGCCCAGTTAGCATGCCAAAGCCTGGGCAATGAAGTGGGTATGCTCCATTTTCCCCCCCAAGTTTCATTCAGAGAGAATTTATAGGTTTTATTTTAAAAGTAGCTGAAACATACTAAGTAATTTTCTGGAGTGTTTTTAAACTATTAATTTCTAAATTACATGAACAGATGCATATGCACAGTGGAAAATAGCATCAAATAGCTTGGGGGAACAGAGGAGCTCAACGACCTGGCCAAATAAAGTTAGGTTCCACTAACAGCCTGCTTGGACAACTCCTTTCACATCCCTGGGAACCCCACCACTCGGCCGTTCAGCTTCACTTTCTTGCAGATTAATCATTTGTGGTTTTGAAAATATATAAATCTTAAAGATCTGCAGAAACAGAGGAGCAGAAGGCTTTTCCACACCTCAGTCGACAAAAACTACTGTCCATTTGCTGCAGGACTCATTTGAGGCACCTTAGCAGGACAGAAACAGCTCTGATGTGGCAGCCAAGGATGAAGAGCTGGAGTGATCTCCCTAAATGCAGGCTGGGAGCCAGTGGGGCCTTGGGGCAAGATCAGGGAGCTTGGGGACAGTGCTCAAAACAAACACAAACATCTTTCCATCAGTAGCCACTGAGAGTGTCACCACAGCAGTGCCAGCTCTGCCCCTCCTAGGCCTATTGTAAGGCTCCTCATAAGCAAAAGCCAACTTTAAACATAGCACACACCAGGACTGATGGTGTGGCTGCAGGGCAGGACCCCAGATTTACAAGTACTCACCAACTCTGCTGCCACTGCTGCTGCTTTCAGCAACTCAGCTTCTCAGTTTTCTCAGCTACCACTAGTGAGAATTACTTAGTGTTGTAGAAATAGTGTGACTCAGAAGCAACATCATGAGTGACCAGCACAGCTGGCGCTTTTCTCCAGAAAATACTAAATCAATCCTACTCTAGAAATTTCTGTGAAGGATAAGCATATTGTGTCTTTGGTGCTGGGAGTCCTTAGGTTTGGTGGGACTACAAGGCAGACCTCTAAATCTGGGATCAGCAAAATATTTTGCTGAGCCTTCATGACTATATTCAGTGTTTTGCTCCAGTTACGGTGATGCAGGTTGGCACGGATGTTGTGATGCCAAAAAAGGAAACACCATAATGATTTCTGCCAGACTTTTCTATGTAAATAAAATGGCTGTTATTCCTTCTTCAAAAGTAAAAAGTGAATGGCTCAAACTGTGGGCTCCTTTTCTTAAACAGCCCTCCTTACTAATTGCATTTATCAAACCAGAAATGAGAAACATGTAACTTAGATGACCATAAAATGATTTAAAGAAAAATTTGAAATACACAGAAGAAATGCAGAGATTACAAGTGCAAGTGTTGTTAATGAATCACTGAATATAATATCAAGCTAATTAACTAAGAAAAAACTCAGTGTGCAAAGAAGTGGCTAAAAGTTATAGAAAATAACATACTTGGCCAAACTTTCATGACCCCACTGTTTTGGCTCTTGATTCACCCACTATGTCTCACAAAATTTACAACACAGTTTTTTCTCGATTTCCATTGTGTAAAGACATACAAATTTACAGGGACCCAAACCAAAGTCCCACACCTCCTGGAATTTAATTATATTGTAGACATGCCCCTATAATCTGGGAAGAGTTACACAGAGACAGAAGAAGCTAATGCTGATAAGAGTATTCTTAATTGTCTTGGCACTCATCTCACACTGCAGAACTTGTAGTACTTATGGACAAGCCAGGCCATGGGATTAATGACTAGAAAGAGTCAGTGGCACAGCATGTTCAGCAAAGCACCCTCAGCTCTTCCCATCTGGTCTCTAGCTCTCATTCCTGCACCCTTGATCATTAAGTCTTAATTTACTGCAGTTTAAACAACAAAAAAATATATATATAATGAGTAACGTACAAGCTCATGTTCCTGGTAGTGCTCATTGCCTATAAATTCCCACTACACCTAGGAAACTGTGGTTTGATTTTCTGTATTGCTAATTGGTGAGCACAGCCAAAGAAATTCCTAGCAGGTTTTCATCTCTTGAATTTATTTACCACCATGGAAGGGGAAAGGGGCTGTTCCTCTGGGAAGGAGGGAGAAATTGGAAGGATTACATTATTTTGACCTTACATTTGAGCTGACATCTAGCACGGTACTAAATCAGTGACTTGGCACAGGAGAGGGGATTAGCACGGGTGGGTTGCAAGCAGTTTGCAGGAGTGCAGCTGTCCTGGGGCTACCAGTGGATGTCAGTAGAGGCTCCACTTGCAAAGGAGCCAAATGGGAAGAGACAAAGGAAAGAAAATCTTCCCGTTTCTCTTAGTATAAAGTGCACAATGCATAAGTTCATCAAAATGGCTTGTATCTTCCAGCTAATGATTTAGAACTACCAGTGAGCAGCAGTACATTGAAAGATGTAGCAAAGCTCATTGGGCTGCTTGTAATTCTTCATGCTTTCACCTTTCAAAAGCAACATTTTTTCAGTTAATTTTAAAACAATGAAAAAAGTCAGGAGGCCCACTGTTGGAATAGTAGAGATGCTGGATGTCATATTAAAAAGAAGCAAAGTGTATATCAACTTCTCCCTCTAACCTCCAGCCAAGCAGCCACAGATCCAGGAATACTTAAATGCAACAATAAGAATGAAACTTCTCTAATTATTGCTTTGCAGGGGTTAGCCTGCAACCTTTCAGTAAAATAAACAATGGACTAGTGAAGCACAGGATTTTAGCTAAACCCTAGAAAATGTTATATAGAACAAGCAAACAAGCAAACAATCTAGCCAAAAATGGAAAGGATTTCCTCTGTTAATTTATAGCCCATCACCTCTTCCAAGTAAAAGCTGATGTCACTTCCACAGTGGACATTCCTGGCCATGGAGTCACTGATAAGAGTGACTGAACTCCGAAATCACAAGCAGATTTTGATGCCATGGCTTACACTGAAAAACACAGATTTTATGGGCAATGAGGTACTACCACAGAAGAGAAGAGGTATCACCATTTAACGAGCTTTCATCCATGAAAAGTCATAGAAAAATCCCACAAGATTTTTTTTCAAAATAAATGTAGACTTTTCAGGTCTTTCTATCCTGAAGTAATGCAAAGTAAGTTTATTGATTGAATAGGAATCTGAAAATATAATGTTCTGTTAGAGGATGAAAGCTTTCATACTCCCAGCTGATATCCTCTAACAAAGGATTGAGAATCTCTCTTAGTTATTCTAGCTTGGGTGGATGCTGTTTGGTTTAACATTTTCTGTTCTTCCATTCTGCCCAGTCTGTAAATACAAATTATTATAGCTCATGTGGTCACTAGAGCTGGTCAAGTGTTTCAAGAAAATATTTTTTCTTCGGAAAAATGCCAGTCCTAGAAACTGACATGTTTCATGGGAACATGCAAGTTTTAAAAAACTTCTGTTGGGAAAATTTTCTCAGGTCCAGAATGGAATTTCTGGTCAAAACCACAGGGAGAGAGGGAGACGGATCTATCTCATAATAACAAATACCACAGTGATCATCTTTCCTCATAAATCAGTCCTTTGAGGCTTCTAACTATTTTTCATCCCAGTTTCGTACACAAGTGATGAAAGTTACATGATCACAGGATCTGTCTGTTTATCTCTCAGTCCTCCATTAAAAACATGGGGAGCCATTGGCCAAATTCTGTATTTACAGAGGTTACTCTGCACTGTTTGGGAGTTTTGGATAAACCAAGGGCTGAGTAGAGGAGAGATGTAGCTACTCTGCCCACTGTGGGAAAGTCTCCAGCATGAGAACAGACATGAATCTTGGTTTCCAGCTTGCGAAAGAGTCCGGCAGATGTGAGGTGGGGAACTGGAGATGCTCCAAAGACATGGAGGGGCGAGGCGATCACAGACACAGAGAAGGAAGACTCTGAGATAATTGCAGTAGATGGGTGATGAGAAGAGGCACATGACTCATTCACAGCAAACTTGAATTCTCTATTCATTTTTCCCAGAACCACCTGCATTGTTTTTCTGTAGGTTGTCAGTGTTTTCTTGACAATGCTTTTTGCATACCTAAGCAGCACAGAAAAGAAAGCACAGAACTGTAAAAGGATCTGCTACTTATCTCTTTTTTGAGTGCAAAACTATTTGCTGTATCTTTCAGCACTGCTTCTTCACAGGCATCCCTATCTGCCTGAGGCACTTTACATTTTTCCCCATGTCTTTTTGCTTGATTTTATATTATTGGTATTCAGGACTCTATTTCAGGTGAAAATATTAATTTCTGTTTTTCTGGTTCCTTTCATCTGAGAAGACTCTTAAGTCTGAATTGTGTTGCTTGTCAATTATTTCTCTTTTCTATTTCTGTAGCTGCAAGAGCAGACTCACCATGGATTATGAAGATACCCTGGTCATGGGATGGCAGGCAGGGGAATTAGGGGACATGAGAGATCAGACAAGTCTCACTGGAGGGAAAAAATAACAAGCTTTTGATTTACTGAAAATGAGGAAGCTTCTGTGGAAAATTACCAGAGAAGGCTATTATAAGTTAGCAGGTGTATTGCTGTGACTAAAACGCTTTTGACACCAATTTAGCCACAGTAGAGGAAGATTTGATCCATCCTCTGAGTATTTACAGGTTATGAACAGATTTTGCTATAGGAGCTGAACTTCACATACAGGTACATTTCTTAATGGTCTGGACATGCTTATTTAAAAGTGGAATTCACATGTATTGGCATCTTCTCAGAAACCTAAGTAAATATAAACTAGCTGTAGAGCCTACGCCCAGCTGGTTCATCTGAAAATATTTTATGATTGGAACAGGCTTTTTTCTTGTAGTCCCTCAGCAATAGAGTGGGTGCAATATCCCTCTTAACAAAATTTATAAAAGGGATGTGCAAACCCAAAATAACAAGAAGATAAAACCAGCATTGTTCATAATAAGTTGTTTTATAGGGTGTTTCCCATCTTTAGCTTCAGTGTTCTGGTAATTTAACACATGGAATAATACCAGCTAGTAATATTGGCTTTGAATGATGTTATTTTATGTCTTATGAGAAGTTAATTGCATCTTAGACACAGTCAAAAAGGAAAAAGAAAATCCCTGAGATATGGGACAGGTTTCTTTATATTGTTGCTTTCTATTCATGCAGCACCAGTCCGTGCTAGACCAAGCAGAACCAAAAATGAGGGGGGAAAAAAGTGGACACAGCAGGTGTAACAGAGAGCTCAGACCACAAAAGGGTGCTATCATTTTATAACATGAGCAAGCCTTCCATAGCGACCTGCAAAGAATGTGGCCTTTGAAATAGCTTCACTAGAATTAGTAGCCTTTCAGGAAATATTACTATTGTTCTGAATTCCACTTGAAAATTTAATTTGCCCCCTGTTATTTTCAGGCAAATTCCAGCAGAGCTTTATTCTATGAAATCTGCGTAGGTGCATAAGAAACATTGTCTTGATTAAGGAAATTCATCCGCCTTTGTAGGCAGAGCAATCTATTTATCATGTGTGTGCTTGTCTGCTAAACAGAGAGCTTATATAATTCACATGTAGGGGTGTGTGTTCTACACTGGAATCATATGCATTCTGTAAGTATATTGTATGTCAGGAAATGTCTAATTAACTTGGAAGAATGGAACTGTTAACTAGCAAGTATTGAAACATTGACTTGTAAGTACTGAGATGTGGAAACTCACAGTTTGGTCTTAAAAACATAGTACTGCAGTACAGGAAAAAACACCCCATGATGTGATGCAGCTTTCATACAAACAATATGCCAGAAAAGCAATTGTCTATTGCATAGAAGCCAGACTTCAATTCTGGATGCTCTTAATTTGAGGAGTGAGAATCAGGTAGCTCTGAGCTGAATCCCTGTGTGGGTACCAAGGACAAAGGCAGCCGGGTGTGACACAAGGTGACTCAGTTGTCTTCCCATCGCTATGCCAGGGAGGAGGCATGTCTAGTTGGTTCAGTCAGCGTGACAATCAGGTGTGGTTGGCCTCCAGAGACCTTCTCAAGCTTATTTTAGCAAATCTAGCAAGTTATCAGTGCTGATGAGGCTGCAGTAGCACCAGTGGAGGGCAGGAAGCTGGGGTAGTCAGAGCCCCTGTGAATGCCCAAAGTCCCCACTCTGACAGTCAGGCGTGTCCCTGTGAGCAGGAGCTCAAAGCCAGATGCTGTAATGGATCTAAATGCCTGGATTGCACAAGCCTTGTTTATTTGCAGTGGTTCCTGTTGCAAATGACATGGTCTTTTACAGATATTGCCCAAGCTTAGAGGGAAAAAGTCTTAGCTAGATTTGTAACCCATTAGCAACCATCTCTGAAAAGTATTTATTTAACTTACAAACCTAGACTCTTTAAATAATATGAAAAATATGAGGTATGTGACACAATTTGGGAGAGAAATTAATAAATTGACATATTTCTGCATTGAAGGATGTCAATGTTAGTTAAAAATGTCAATGGAAATGACAGTAATTGTCCAGCTCATCTGCAGTGCAATTCTGAAACTTACTACTTTATAACCACAAAACTGATTTTGGATTGGATTCTGATGAGATCAGCTAAACAGTCAAATTTGTATTTGCAGCTAAAAATAAAGGTGAGCATACCTTTAATTTATTCTGCTTTGATATGGTGTATACTATATGGTGTATACTATATGGTATATGCATTTCTTTAGAGAAATGTTCATCAATACCACTTTGTTCAGTCATGTGTAATAAGATCAGTGGATTTGTATTTTTGTGTCATGCTAACTTTACATTTTGCTTTGAAACAATCTTCAAAAAGGAAATGTGGAAGTCTCTTCCACCCAGCTGTACAATGTTTCAAGCTATGACTGGCTGCTGGCTGTCACACTGTGTTATTTCACACTGCCATGTCTGAAAAGATGTAACAGAATATGGCAGAACACAAGACACATCAGAAATTCAGGAGCTGAAACACAAATTTGGGGGAAAAAAAATTAAAAATTTACAGGTTCTCTGCAAGATCCAAACAAGCAGCAAATATGTGACGGAGTACCTGACAGCCAATTTGGAAAGGAACTTATACCACTTCCTTCCCTCTCTCTACAATTAGTGGGTGAGAGGGGTCTGTCAGCAGGGAAAGAAAAATGTGAAGCTAAGGGAAAGAAAGTCCACAAGAGCTGCCTACACGGCCTCCACTTTGGTTTGGGTTTTTGTTTTCTTTATTTTCTTTTCTTTCCTCTGGGTAGATAAATTAATAGATCATGGCATTTTCCACTTTTTTTTTGTGGAAAACATGGGTTCAGAAAGATCAGATATTTTATGACTTCTAATCAATTCCAACAAGTTGTTCATTAACAAAAAAGGACTGGAAAACACCCTAGAAGTTGAAAGATTCCTGGTTTCCCATTTGAAGTGACTTTAAGCTTTGAAATGGGTTTCAAATGTATTTTTTTTAAATGTCAAATAGTAAAATGCCTTAGGAATCAAAATAATTCAAGTGAAACAAAGCATTTTTCACTCAAAATATTTTCAACTTTTTCTCTCTGAATAAAAATCGAAATAATCTAAATTGCCTTGACTGACAATATTTCCCTTCCATGTTTTCTGAGCTGCCAAGCTAAAACAAAGTTTATTACTTTCACTGCAATGTACTAAAATTTGCATAAATCTATCTGTCTATCTTTATGTTGGATGTCAGTCAGGAAAAGCAGGTGGAAATTCAAAAAATCTGTACATGGGAAAAAATTGAGGTAGAGGTTAACCAATAATCTGTTATAGATAGTGTACATTAATTTTAGGAAGCATGACCTGGAAAACAGCTTTTCCTCAACAGAGCTTGCCAGAATTGTTTATAGTGATGCTAAAAAAAGGAGCACTTGGGAGATTCCTATGGTTTGATCAGAATTTAAATTAAATCACAGTAAGATAAAAAGTATCAGATACAGATATATATGTGTTTAATTACACCCTGATACACACTTTTACTGTAAGTTTTGCTGCATCACAAGCAGCAAAACACACCTGGGGAGCTGTGCTTAGCCTGCTCTCTCTGTCCTGCAATGAGGTCATTACTCACTCGTCACTCCAATAATACTGCCACAACTGCAATAAAGCTCAGAATATTCAGGGTAGATAAAAACAAAAGGTAATTTTTAATATCTTAAATTACATTTTCTCTTTCTCCACTAGATATAGAAGGTATTTACATGTTTAGCAATGGGTTAATCTCCCACCTAAAGTGGCCTGCTTTAACCTGGTGAAACTTTGAAAAACTTTTAATAGTGGAACTGCCTGTTTCCAGTCTCTGAAATTTGTGTGTCTGGTCAATTTTCATTCTGATGTACGTGGATATGTATGGTGTGCACACATACAGCCCAACCAATAACTTTGATGGCAAAGAGTTCACGTAACAGCTCAGCTTTTAAGATCTGCTAACCACTGACTTTGGGATCTGTGCTAGACCTAGAACACATCTTCCTTGTGCAGGGCAGTGCAGGGCAGTGCAGGGTAGAAATCTCCTGCTCGACCCAGGACAGGGTGGTGGATGAGAAGATGAGTCCTGCTTCTCCAGGGCAGGGACACACACAGCTCATATGGGGCTGACCCTCTTCCAGTGGGGCACGGCTGTGTGCTGCTTCTGTGCCTGGGGCTGGGGCTGGCTCAGGGGTCTCTGAATATCACCCCAGTGCCTTTGCTCTTGCCCAGTGTAAGACATCTTCTGCTCTCGTGCTGAGCTGCCTCTTCCTGTAGGCTCTGCTCCCAAACCTAAAGGAGTCCCTTTTTGCTGCAGAGACAAGCAGTTAATGCCAGCCCAAAATGCTTCATGTAGGATACACAAGCCCATTGCCAGCGTCAGCTGGGCAGCACCAGCACTGCTCCCTGGTTGAGCTACTAAAGTCTCCCTCTCCATAATGTATTCTAACTGGACAAGGCTGCTTCAAGTCCATGGCAAAACAATGGCAGATGTCTTCAAACACTTTGCCAGAACAGAACCAGGGTCCAGCCCTCAGAAACCTCCCTTGGCACTGACCAACTTGCTAACATGGGCACAGCCATGGAATTCAACTTGCTGCAGCCTTGCCGCACTGATACACTGATCTGACTTATCTAATCCTCTAGACAAATGTGAAGGCAATTTGTACATCTGCATTGGGCATTTGCTCAGGATCTCTGAGCACAGGGCAGCTTCACTGGAGCTACTGAGCTTCTCCAACAAGCCTGCCAATTGACTGGAATTCCTAGACTAACAGCCAAAAAAGCAGCAGGACAGTAGATGATGTATAAAGGTTTGCAGCCAAATATGGTGGAGTTGGCACCTGTGACTTTGGCTCAGCACTGCAGTTCCCACTGTGAAGATCAGTGATTATTGCTTTAATAAGCAGTTCTTAAGTGAGGTACCTGATATCTGTTGTTGCAAGAGAAGGAGTGCCAAAGGCACAAAAGATGGGGAAGTTTTAAAAAACATAATCCTTGAAGCTCACCATTCAACTCACCTTGGATTTCACTATTCTTGAAAAAAATTCTTTGAGTTATTTTACACACAAAAAAATACACATAAAGAGATTTCTCAGTGGGTTGCTTATTCGATGAGATTTTGCAACTTGCCAAGAGTGCCCAAATTTCTGATTCCCATCAAAAAAGAATCAAAACTACAGAATATCTCCAAAATACTAACTTGATACTAACTTGTTCCTAATAGCACAACACTTCCAAAGAAAGACATCACCATCATGTTAGTTCATAAATCACTGATGCCAGCAGGACTCTGTAAAGATTCTTGTTTAAAAACTTCAATTAAGGCTTGTGTTTCTTTGACCATCAGAAGTGGACACATGTTTATGTGAACATATTATCCACAGGTCAATTCTGTTGAGTATATTTGTAGTTTCTTTAAGTTATATTAACATTAGAATAAAAAGTGAAGGCAAGGTGATGTTCAGCAACAGCTTAATCAGTTTAACTTTAGAATGGAAATACTAACTGTTCTCTCTGAGACTGGGCAATAATTAATCCAGATGTAAAGAAAGAACTTTTGTCTTTGAACCTGTGTACTGTACTTTTGAATAAGTGTACATTAATGAACTATTTTATGTGTTACTCATGGTGTCGCAATTGGCCACATATTCTTCAGTTATTATAGCTACAATTAGAGCATCAAACTTGGAGAAAAAGATAAAAGATCAGTGTTGTAAAAATCTCTGTCCTTAAAACCAGAGGTTAGACTTCTTAAGATTACTCCAAATAATGCCTCTTTCTGAAGCACAGAGGATCACATTCTGTAGTCAAGCGAAATCTCAGAGCAATGTGATTTGTAGCATATGTAACTATTAATCCTGGGACCTCTGCAAGAGTTTCAGAAGAATGTTTCCACTGCTGAATGGGGAGCAGCATCTTACAAAGGTGCGTCTGTCTCAGGCTTACCAGCAGATGGAGTTGGAACCAGAGTCTTGATTTGCATTGTCATTAACATGAATAAGGTGCTTTTCTGTAATAGCAATGCATAGCCAGTGTACTAGTGACACCTCCATTTATAATATGACAACTGTGCACGATATAACTGGAAGGAGATTTTTATTCAAATCCAAGTGAAAAAACCACACCGGAAGCCTGGAATCTGTGCTGCAATGTCCAACGCAATTTGGTAAAAGCAAGAAAAAGGACAAACATGGCTTTTTCCATTCACAAGCAGCTGACTGGGTTATGGAAGTGACTTGTAAGGCTTTAAACTATTTCCAGAAAAAGTAAGTTTATGAATGACAAAAAAAGCACTGTGCCAAAGAATACATTGTTACAGATCCTCTTTGCATACAGCTAATTATTATAGCAAACTTCTCTATGACTTATCTGCATTAACAAATGAAATGACAAAAATTGCATTTTGGGCAGTCTGAAACTGAAAACTTTTAGAAACTATTTAATGAAATCAAGAAGTTAAGAAGAGATAAAAAAACATTACCTTTCCCCTTCTTCCTGCTCAGTTGATGTAGGAATAGATGCTTCTCACCTAAAATAATAATGGAAAAAAGATGCTAATTGCTTCCACTTCCATGAGACATATGAAAAAAGACTCACCCTCTGACTATTGTATTTTGGTATGAGGACATTCCACAAGTCTTTACATTGGAAGAAGCTGTTCTGATTGCAGACCACAAACTCTCGTTAAAATTCTTGGAGCAGAAACTGATTATCTGGCTGATACGTTACAGAAGTGGACATTAAGGCAAAGTTCTTATCATTATGATATCATAGCTAAGCTATCTGAAAAACAAAGCAAAGCTTTTTTTCCTGTTGACTATTAGAGATGAAAAGGTTACCACAAAGAATCCTTCCATGTACTCCTCCTGCCTTCCTCCCACTTTGGGAAAGTGGGACAATGTACTTTGAAACGAGTCCCTCAGCAGAAGCTCCTGCTGCCTTGCAGCTTGTGCAGCATTTTAAACTCAGGCAAAGTAGGTGAGAAGTGTTGCTCTGTGGACTGGCAGTTTTTCACATTGACTCTCTACAGGTGCAAATGGCTAGAAGGTGCTGGACAGTGAAGGAGCAAGAACACGGAGTTCAGAAAGATTTGGGAATTTGACTACAAACCAGGCAGCCACCCTGCTCACCAGCAGCCCCCAGATGAACTCTGTCAGTCACTGCAGCACTGCCTCCCTCCAGATGTGCTGGTAAATTGGGAGGAGCAGAGTCAGTGACAAACAGACAAAAACAAGACATTGTTTTGTCATAGAGATTGACAAAAACAAGACATTGTTTTGTCATAGAGATTGACAAAAACAAGACAGTTAACTATCAGTGGCCTACCTGGGTACCAGCTGTGATGTCAGAAAGACCGGAACTTCTGCTGTGAAGACAAGAAGTCTTTAATTTGGGAACTGGAAGGTTTAAGCACAAACAGAAAGGAAAATTGTGTGATCACCCAAAAGTTTTCTTTAGTGTCCTCTTCCCAGACACTTTACCTGACCACTGAGGATGCACCCAGGAACAGGCAGTCACTAAGTGGAACAATAACCTCTAATAATTTTTAAATTACATGCCTCTTCATTTTCACTTTCTACCTCTAATCTGGTGTTCCACTTTATGGGTAAAGCCTGGAATGAAAGATCAGTTCATCCTTTGTGATCAAACATCACCAAATGTTCATGCACTCCTACAGCACCTGCTCTGACCACTGACGCCTCCTTAGCTGCTCTTTGACCCTAGCAATGCTCAGCAGGGCTCCTTGCAGCTTGGCAAGCACCCAGCTTCTTGCCCTGAGGGACAAGAATACAGCCGGCTCTGCTCAAAGGTGTTTCACAAAATAGACACTACTCAGGTAGATTGACCAGCTGTGTTTAATCTAGGAGGAACCATGTAGCTACGTGTATGGTTCTGTATATACAGTGTATATATATTTTATATATATATATACATACACATATGAAAAACATACATATATATATATGTGTGTGTGTGTGTGTGTGTGTATATATATTCATGTATTTATGGCATATAAACTATTGTGTATATATACCAGTACTGTAAGCAGCACCAGCACATTGGCATACGCAATGGTATTCAAAAAGCTGCTCTGTGAATTTATTAGGGTAGTTCCTGGCATATCTATAGCCCAGGTCATCTAGCACTCTCATAAATTTCTGGGCACACTCAGGAAGTTAGCAAAAGCCAGGAAACATTCCCAAAAGGCTGTTTGTATCTGAACTCCCTGCTCAATAGGAAGACAGGCTGCCAGGCACTGCACTGTTGCATTTATAAGCTGAGGTGCAAACTCAGAGCTCACCTACAAGACAAGAACCTAGAATAAAAGGTACAGACCAAAATCTTTTGAAAGAGACAAAGAGGAATAACTTTTGTTCTGCTCAATTGTTTAATGGTAGAAGCTCTAAATCAGGGTAGGGGAAATGATCCTTGGAGGGTAGGTATCTACACTATACACCATAGGTGTACAGTCATCTGTAGGGAATTCCTGCTCAACCATGGTCCCTCTTAGCATAAGACAGTGTGAGATCCTTAGTGCAAAGCATCTTAAATTCACTCATGCACTGCAGATTTGCACAGCACCTGATTTTTTGCATCACTTCTCAGTGGAGGAGAAAGGATTTGAATCTGTAACACCACGGTGTCCTGATCTGCTGCAGGAAGGAGGGCACCCTACACACATCTCACTTCAAGAGCAAAAATCCCTTCTAATTTATCACTAAAACCAGAGAGAGCACTATTTCACCAAAGACAACCAAATTACAGATTGTGAAGGAAGGGACTTATGTTACTAATTTTAGAAACATGCAAATGTTCAGCATTTGGCAAGCAAAGGCACCTCAGAGTGTCACAAAACAGGGTCCTCACCCCTGAGCATCACTCTGCAGGATGCTCAGGCACCTTCTCCAGGCTCTGGAGCCCATTCAAGGTCCAAAGCTCTTTCAGGTGCCTTAAGAGCAGGAGGATAGTGACAAACTTCTATGGTTCTTAGGCCAAAGCTTATCTGAGATCCAGTCTTTTCTGCAAATATCTCCTAAGCTCACTTGGATATACTGCAGCTCCACATATTTCCATAGCACAGGCTTTAAAAAATGAAGGTCCTATTGCTTTTCTCATTTATGTGCATGTAAATTTGGTGCAACTTCACTGAAACTAGTGACTGAAACCAGCAAAGCAAAACAAACTATAGGAAAAATCAGGCTCTGCATTTCTTAGTTTCAGTTCTTGTATGTGACAAATGATTCTGGGGCCCTGTTTTGGAAGCATCTAACTTGAAACAGCTTTGCAAACCAGAGTACTTAATGCTGTCTAACAATCAGTCTTCCACAGGCACCCAAAAGTGAAGTCTCACTATTGCAAGTCACTCTTAAAAATCTTGGCCATTTTTTCAAAAGATGTGTCAGGGTCTCAAACAGATGCAAAAGCAGTGACCACTCAAATAGTTTGGTGTTTACAGGTTCATCAATCAAAAAGAAACACTTTGATCACCTGACATGATTCAAACAACATACTTGATATCTGATACCGGACCGAGATCATACAGATCTAATAAACTTTTGGCTCCTGCAAATTTCTTTTAAAAAATATAAAAGAGGATCAGTTATAGAGAAGTTGATTAATATGCACTCTGTTCAAACAGTCTTGAACATCTGTGTATTAAATTCATTTATTAAATTATACCAATCTGTATTTTAATGAGTAAAAGATACTTATTCTGCCATCCATCAAAATAAACTCAGGAAATACTTAACATTATAATCATTTTTCTTGTTTGAACATGAGTTATGAAATATGAATCCCACACTAAGAATGCTGTACTTGCCATTATGATCAAATATGTTTTTACAGGTGCACCAAATATTCTGTTTTCATTTCATTCTCAAACTGTTGAAAATATAAACCATGTTTTATATTTCTTTGGTAGGTAATATTGCCTTTTTCCCCCCACATGGCACCCATTATTAGTGAGTTATTACCATGCCTTTTTTCAAACACACACTACATATCCTAAAGTTGCTTAGTAATGAAAATACAAGTTTATGTAACATCTAGTATCAAATAACATTTAGGGCACACTTTGGCACTGAAAGGTTTGGGGCACTAATAACTTTCAAGTGCATGTTGATATTGCCAGATAAGGTGTACACAATCTGTTGGGTTAAGTTCAGCCTTTTACCACTTTGCACTTTTGGCCCAAGGAAAGTCAACTTTCAGGTACAGCAGGGTTTAATACATGCATGCACAGAACTATTGTTTCTTACTGTTCTAATAATTGTGATTTTGATTTCCATTTTCTTGGTCTCCTGTTATTAAAAACAAAATAAGAAAAAAGAAAAAAGGAAGAGGAAAAAATCCTGGCAGAAGGACAGCAAGCACAGCTGGGACAGCAGGTGAGCTAAATTGTAGATTTCTTCCCAGTATCACTTTGACACTATATCAAACACTAAGTATAGTAATTTAAAAAATTCCTTCCTTCTATTTGTACAGAGTGGATATTCTCAAAGAAAACAATATTTGGGAAAGCGCAGCAAGAAAAAGCAAGATATGACTGCAAGGCACAAAGCTGCTCAGCTGGAATTGAATCCACACGCCTCTGGGCACTTCCGTGGAGCTGCAATCCAACACAGAGGTTTGGCACTGGGACTGTGATAAACAGGTAAAACTCACCAAATTAGGAATCCACTCTACAGTGCTGCTTTCAGTGAAGAAGTGGGAACCCCTCCACTGATTTCAGCAGGAGCAGGTAGAAACCATGAAAGAACACATCAGCAACAGAGCCAGCACATTAGAAAAAAAAGCAGTCACACTCTGGAAAGCCCATGTAACCACACATTAATCTGTTGTTTTTGTAAAACATATCAAGAGACTAGGAAATAATCTGGCATTTTTTTGGCAAAGGGGGAAACCCCTTCAAGGAAACCATCACCTCATACAGGTGCTACCACAGCAGAAGTTACCACCACGCCAAAATTACAGCTGGAGCAACCCTTTTCACAGGTATGTGGAAACCAGCTGGTACAAGGAAGTTCTCTGGTGAATGACAAGGAGAAGTGACTCTGTCATAGCTGATTATATCCAAACATGGCACTAGGAATGGGAAAATTTACCACTTCTAACTTTAAATCAGTATTCAAAAAACTAACTTCCTTGAAAGACATCTCATCATTGTCACTGCATTTATGATTTTTACTCCCTGTGTAATTAGTCCATCTCATATATAAGGTTTTAGGTAATTTCTTGTTGAGGAACCCATTGTTTTTGTCCTGTACCAACAGTTTATGTAGATCCAGTCAGTAAAGAAAAGCCACTGGTCTGAACTCTCTAAATATACAGGCCAAATAACTAATACATTGTATTCCTAACTACTCTTAGCCTCAACATTTCTCCTCCTTGAAACAGCATTCAGTCGTGACCGAAAGGCTTACAATGATGCAAAGAAGCTATCACATCCTGACCTGTGTTATTACAAATATTAATTGTGGGCATTGAAGAATTTTCCACTTTGTTTTTAAGCACAGTTAATCTAGAATTGTATTCTGAATACTGGATTCCACTGAGGCCACTTGCACACCAGACTTCAAAGATAAGAAAAAAAGTGAAACACATCTGACAGGAACATAACCACCACTTGGTCTACCAGAAGCATCTGCAAGCAAGTTCCTATCTATTCCACATCTAGTAAAAAAAAAA
>VYZP01009709.1:21531-35034 GCA_013400635.1 Hypocryptadius cinnamomeus
AAAAGGGAGCGGATGAATCCTTCCAGCTGGCAAAGCCTAAATCTTTTTGGCTCTTCTGTACTATAAAAACTAAAATATGGACATATTTACATGTGTAAAAAACCCACAAACAGCAGGTTCTTAACCAGAGAATCATCTTCCCTGACTTCCTTTTTTATATTATTTGAAAAGCACCATCCTGGATTGCATTCTATGGAGAGGTTGGAAATATTTGAAATGTCTCATTTATTGTCTAGTTGGGATGATCAACAGAGATTCATCATTAAATGTAAATAAATAATTAATTAAAATTTCTCTCCATTTTAGCCCTTCTAGTCAATGCATCAAAAGGAAAAACTTTGAATTGGTGGAATGATTTCTGCAATCCCACATGATTCTAGGATGAATCCCTATCAATACAGAAATCACCTTTGTCAGTGATCAACAGGGCTTTAACAGTCATGATTCTTATAAACTCCTCATCAATAAACATATAAAAAAAGGAAATATACATTAAGTGGCAACCCAAAACCATATAGATTGTATAGATTGGGCATGCATCACAGACAATACTTAGTTAAATGCTGGACAAAGCTTGTCAGGAATATTGAGGATGTTTGAAGTTAATTACTTGAGCCATGGAATTATTTCAGGGAATGTCTTTCATTTGCAGATCTCTCATCATTCAGCTTCAGTTTGGACCCTCTTTTTCAGGCTTGCCACACATCTGAAAATTTGGCAATTATTTTATTACAAAGCATGACCTCATACTCTTGTATAAACTTGGAAAAGATTGAATAGTTTGGTAATTTGTCCTCCTTGGCCTCCACCCTGATTTGTGAACCAACCAGCATAAACCAATGTAACATTTCAGGCTAAGCCAGTAAAAGAGTCAGTGAACTACTCCTGGAGTATTTCTTACCTGACCAAAATCGGGAAGTTAAATTCTCTACCCTTACTAAAGAGGTTGCTCAACCTTCTGCCATCCTAAAGAAACTCAAATAGTTTCCATGTGTGTGTGGCAATCCTGCTCATATGAAAAATTGGCAGAAAGTGTTTTCTTTCTTTTACTCATTAGAAGGCCAAATGGCTGCAAAAGGTTTTTCGTGAGAAGAATTTGTTAATTTAACTAATTTAAGAGAAATAAGAGAAGAAAATAGCGGTATATTTATCAGTGTTCCACAGAAATATGAGCTTCAGTATCTACAAGCAGAGGAATAACACCAGGGTCTAGCTCCTAGTCCCAAACATTCTGGCCCACCCAAGGATGCTGATAACAGTATACAGAAAAAAAAATGTGTTTTTCTACTAGTAAGCCTTTTCCTTTGCACTTTTTAGGCTATTATAGGTATCTATGAGACATTTTTGTATCTAGTGGTCAGGAAGAAAATGTAAGTTTTGAGTACAGAGAAAATACAAGCTAAGACCCTTAATTGAATAGTCTACCACTAAACTATTATTGGTGTTTGAATCTTCTGATGCTTCTGATTATTTTTTTGCCAAAGAGAATCCAACTTCCCTGTGTCCTAAAAAATCCTTGCCCAGACTTCCATCTGAGAGAGCCTTCTTCCGTCTTTGGAGAGCAATATATTAATCAAGCTTTCTAATAATGATATTAAATAATGTTTTTCAAGACTCTGAATGCATATAATTAACCCAAGGGTATAGACAATAAAATGCTAACATATAAAAGATTACTTAACATGGAAAAACCCAAATCTCTCAGAAAAAATAACAGATCAGAGCAGAGACACTCAGTTCAAACTGAAGACACCTAGCAAGAACTAATGCTGGAAAAACTTTGGTATAAGAAACAAATGCAAATTCAGTGCAAGTTTACAAAGTTATGTGGCTTTTATAGAGGCAAATATATCTCTGAACTACATATAGAGGAAAAGGAATGGAATTTTTTCTTTTATCTCCTGGACTCTGCCTTGATCCTTTCTACCTCAGTGCTTGGAAGCTATTGATAAATTGGAGGTTTTACACAGGAATGTACATAAATTGTCCAACATTTTATAGCAGTTGATTTAAATGAATATGTGAACTTCAGAAGGTTAAATGCTAAGCAGAGAATATGAAAACAAATACATATATTTTAAAGTCCAAAACACGGACCTGTTTAACCATTCTGGCTGGGTAAGTTGCAACTTCTTTTGTCAGCATTGGGAGACATCAATGCCTTACCATAAAATAACTTGGTTCAGGTGTTCAATTTCTGTATGTGTTTAGGTGTAGAGCTCCCAGACAGCAGCAAAGGTACTGCACATCTGTGAATCAGCTGAGCTGCACATGCATTGCTTCCACATACTTGAGTCAAGGATTCCTGCTGGTTTTGGAACCAGCACACTTACTGTACATATGTTACCCAGTGTAAGTTCACCTAGAAGACCCTGGGATTCCTTAGCTGGCTGTCAAAGATGATGTTTGAGATGTCTTCTGCTATTAATAATTGGACAGTTGACTCCTGGTTGCCTGTCTCTTCCCAAAGCAACTTTACAGGATACGTGCTTTGAAGTAACCTCAACTACTTCCTAACTACCATCATTCTTCAAGAAAGACCTCCCAGCTCTGATGGCAAGGAACATTGCTATTGCAGCAGTAGATCAGTGGAAATGTTTATTTTTGTTTGTGATATCTATTTACATCTCTCTCTCAGAAGCCATATCTTGTAAAATCTGTCTGCTAATGAGACTATTGTCTATTTCCTGTATGCTGTCTTTTTTATATACCACACCGAGAAAAGCAATTGACCAAGAGCAAACGCAGCAAAGATAATGCAACTGCTGAGAAGATAGCCATAATTAAAAGCTATTATTTACCAATTTACCATGAAAAATATTCTAAGTGAAACATAAACTGAAATTTTCTCTTGGAGATAGCTGAAAATAGTCCCTTAAGACAAAGGAGTAAGAGATTGTTTATAAGGGCCAGTTCTCAGCAGAGGTTTTGGGAAGGAAATAAGCATTCTTCACCAGTTGCACAGTATATTGCCTTAGGCAGAGTACATTGATACTAAAACAGTTTGGCTTATTATTCATCTCTGTTCATTTCTGCAGTTGGTTTTGGTGTTGACATGAAAATAAATGAATAACAGAGTATCTAAACAAATGTTTTGTCTAATGGAGATCTTATAAATGACATGCCAGTTACACAAAATGTCAGATTCTCTTCTGTCACTGTGTTTTGCATCAAAACAAAATATGTGATTTATGAGAAAAACAATTAAATACAACCAAAAGTGCATGGAAAGACTCTTTCTAAATTCCACAGAGCTTCAAAATGGATTTTTTAAAAGCAGAAATAAAATTTACTGACAAAAAGCTTTTAACCTCAGAAGGCCCATGGGAATATTAAGAAACTTGCACTACTCTGAAAAGAGAGACCAAGTGGAAGATCCGCAAAGCACTTATAGAAGGGGATGGCAAAGCAACAAAACCTAAAATAAGACAAGTAGAATAGATTTAGATTAGATTACAGTAATGTAATCCATTAATATTTGGTACACAAGACTACAGTTCCCACAAACATAAAAATATAGATATGAAAAGTACAAATATAGATATGAAACAAGGTGGCCAGTGTCTCTACCTCCTAAATTGCATGCTTCTTATGGTATCAACAGAAGGAAAGGGAGACTACCCCAAAGAATGCCTAAATGAATTTTCTGCCCTAAATTCTTCAGCAGAGTCTAGAGAAGTACTTGAAGGAGCATGGATTTGCAATGCCTAGTCCAATTGCTTACTCCTCTTGCTACAGCTATAAGAGTAAGCACTCATGGCTTTTTCATATATTGGCCTAAACCTTTTGTGGAATGCTTTTCCCTTCAAATATTTATCAGATCTGAGGTGGAATGGTGCAATCCCCTGCCTTATTTCTTGTTGAATGCTCTTCCCAGGTTTAAATTTCTGACTGGTCACCAGCTGCTCTTACCCACCACTTACTACTCCCAGAATCCTACTCCACTGTGACTGTCCATGGTGCAATTTATCCACTGATTAATCACTGCTTCAGAGGACATTTCTAATTTTTCCACTCTTTTGGGGATTCATGCTTGCCCAGACACCTGAATATGCTGCACACGACATAAAAATGTCACAAAACTTGGTACCTACCGTTAGCTGACCTGAATTCCTGCTGTGTGAACAAAAAACAAATAATCCTGTTGGACAAAACTGTAATTCTACAGATACATTTGGACTGTGCCACTGAAGGCAAAGCATACATTTCATTCTGATGAGCTCCTCCCAGGTTCTTTCAATGAAGAGGACAAGAAGGCCACTGGACCAAGCCAAGAAAACATTCTAGACCAAGTCAATAAATGAGATCAAGAAGCCAGATGCTGATAACTCTTTTGGGGATTAATTAGACTGCTGATCAATACTTCTGTTGGGGCAAATATCCTAGGTTCAAATGTGACTCCACACACCTGGAGTCAGGGTCCTGACTGGCCTCACTTGGGGCTGCCACCTTTGCCTCCTGCCCACGGTCCCTGCAGCCCCTGCTCAGGCTGGAGCCTTCACCTCCTCCATGAGCACCTGCCCCCGTTTCTGGCCACAGACCCTGTAGAGTTGGACTCAGACCTGTGGACCCAGGTGCTGGCTCAATCTTGGACCTGCCTGGGGATCACTGTCTCCAATTCCAGTTACCATTACCAAAGCTGACCCCATCCTGATTCATGCTCTACCCTGGCCTCCCCTGTCACCACGGGCTAGCATAGTGATCTGCACTCCTGGCCAATCCCAGCTGCCATCCCTAGGCCTGCCTTACTCCCTTGTTTGGAGACAGTGGGATGGGGCTGGCAAGGCCTCTGCCCTGCTAGCCATGGTTCCCATCTACCCAGCCCTTAGGGAGCAGCTGACCATCACTTGCATCCCAATACCTGGCCTTGAATGAGTGATCCCACCTTCCCAGCATAAATTCCTGAGTTCCTCTTCCTCCAAGCTCCAGTCACGGTGTTAAAAGCGAGGTGTTCTTTGTACAGCTGGTCAATGGAGCTGTATCAGTCTCCCCCATGCCCTACACCCTGCTTGCCATACACTGAATTGCCTTCTGCAGGAAAAATCTATCCCCATGTAAAACTCAAGGGGGATTGGCACCTCATCCTCTGTGCTCCAAGATAACTCTTCTCAAGATTGTTCAAAATTTTCCAAGTCAGCCTTGGAGCTAAGTCAATGTACAAGCAGGGATGCAAAAGTCTCAAGACCAGAAGGGCAGAGGAGGGGTGAGCAGCAATCCCCTTGGCAGGGGCACATGTGGGGTACCAGACCCAGTCCCCCAGAACATGCATTGCATAAATGGATAAAACAAATGGAAGTGGTCCAGAGGTCATCTGTGCTCCCTCTTCCACTCATATTCTAATAACCAGATGAAGATGAAGATGAAGATGAAGATGACGATGAAGACTGCTTTTGCCTTTTTTTTTTCCCCAAGACATCTGCCCTCATAACCACACAGCCAATCAATTGCAAATTACTTCAACCCTATGAGGTGAGTTGCCTAAGAATTATAAGACTCTGAAGGATGTTCCGTGACTTAAGAAGAGTTCGAGTACCTCTGTTTTAGGAACAGTTCACATACTCCACATTCTAATAGCACTTATAATTGTATTTACATTCAAAGATAGATGACAAAAACTGTATCACACAAATATAAGATAATGGCCCTCTACAAACCTTTAGAGTCACCTGAAACTAACTGCTCCTCAAAGGAAAGAGAATCTGAAGGTTATGTAAGAAGGGCATGTATTATAAACTAATGCATTACCAGCTGTTTTAAAATTTTGTCAAATAAAACAAGAATTATACCAAAATAAATTTGAGTAAATTGCTGGCAGCTATACCTTCCAGTGAGTTAACTGAAGGCAAACAAAATTTAAAAAGCCAAATATAGAATAATTTTTCATCACAAAGTCAAAATATGGATTTGTTTAGCTGGGGAAATTGTGTCATATTGTACTGTAATCACTTAACAATAATGATATCTATGAGGTTTCTAGAAACAAGGTGGTTTTCTTCTTTAGTAATTTCCAAGAACACTCATTTATTCTAGAATCATATTGACCAGAAGGCATTCACTAAACTTTTAGTGAGCAGCTACAAAATACTGAATACCAAATAACTATGCTATAAAATCCAATAACTAGACCTTAGAATAACTGTGGGATTTTGTGTGTACTGGGAAAAAAATCATGGTTGTGTATTCTTTCGGTGCAAGAATGTTGATTTAAACTGATTTAAGTAGTTTAAAATGCTAATCTTCAGTTATAATACTTTCCTTTGATTGAAATATTTATGGGATTATTGATAGTCTCATAAATTCTGAGCACAATAAAGACCTGCTCACAAACTGAATAAAAATCTGGATGGAAAGGCCAGATTTCAAGTTTCATTTTAGTTCAGAATTCTATAGAATCAGTATAAATACACTTTTGAGCCCTATTATTTTGAGTAATTTGATTTACTAAATGATGTGATATAAACTTTAAAAAAAAGCCAAAATTTGCTTCATAGTGCTTTTACTTAACTTTAAATTCTGCTTTGAATTCACCAACTTTCAAGTTTCTTTAGTTGCAGAGCAAGTAAAAATTCAATAAATTCTTAAGAAACATGTTATGGATAATTACCTTATTAAAATTCTTGAAGCAGTATGGGTGTTTTTTACTGTACTTACCCTAATATTTGCCCATTGCACACATGTACACTATCATCTTTTAATTGATTCTATAGTCCCTCTTTTTTTGAGGCCTATATATTAAGGAAATAATATTGTTAGGCTCATTTGCACAATCAAAATATCCCATATTCCCATGATTTGTGCATTTCTCTTCTCTACCTTGATAAGGATTTTAAAATTACGGACCTGTACATGGCATGGTGATTGGCAAAGAATGCTGTATGAAAGACTGTGCTGGTTAGACCTGAGATTACCATTTGTTTTAAAATGTTCCAGAGGACGATTGCCCACTGAGATAATGTATGTTAAGTAAAGAAAACATCAAACAGAGTTTCACAACAAAGTTGAATCGTGTATTTAAGGGAAATTTGCTGTATTTAACACAGTGTCCTGTGTTGCAGAGTGCAATACTAGACTCTTTAAAAAGCTTTCTTACTTATTTTTCTGAAAGTGCCATAAAAAATTCAGTTACAATTCATCATTCCAAAGAGGTGACCCTAGGACTTTAGGGAAATACAAGTAATTATATAGAAAGGATATGTTATAGAAATAATAAAATTCCAGTATAAAGGTCAAGCTATGTGAAGTGTAAAGGTTTTATTGAAGAACCTCTAGTTCTGACCTAGAGACCCTCAAAATCATTATGATCATCCCTACCTCTGTTAAAATTAAATGCTTAGGTCAAGAAGCATATTTTAATATCTTCAGGATAACTTTTACTGAGAATGCCCTCTTGAAAGATCAGATTATAGCAGTATCATGAGGATATTTGAATAAAATATCAGTATTTATGAATAGCAACTGCACCCAGCCTATATTTTACTTAATTTCACTCTTCCTTGTGCCTCTGATTCTTTACTTTTCAGAGCAATTTGGGGTAATATTTAGTTTAGTCTTAGTCTAAAAATTAATGAAATAAATTCACTCAGGAGGAATGTTTTAGATACTGTTACAGCAGATAGCAGTTCCAACTTTGTCAAACAGAATATTACAAAATCCTGTAAAAATCACTATAATTGTACCAAAGAGCACCTGTCTTAGACAGAAAATGATAAGTTAATGAGTCCAAAAGATGTTAAGTAACAGTGAGAGAAGTATGGACAGCAATTGCTCAGTGACCATTCATGACTGATCTACAAACCAGCATGTGACAAAAATAAAAAGGGTCACAAATGTGTGTTTGAAAAGAACAAAAAATGAAACAGATCTCTGAGTACAAAGGACAACACATTGACTGCACACTGTGATATATTCTACATGATTTTACTCTCTCCAATGTCAGCTCTTGTGCAAACTATTTTCAGACATTTTTCTTAGCTGTTATTTTAAATTTGCTTGTTTCACAGTAGAAGGCAAGGTGAAAATAATTGCAATATAGGCTACAAAGAGTAAGACACTTGTTACAGGAAAGTGTTTTTCAAACATGATGGAAGATGCTGAATGAGATGGAAGCAAGTGGGTAAGTCAAGAACTGTGAACTTATACTCTTTTGTTAAGCTCCTGGAAAAACAATATTGTTTAGGAAGACAGATGGATGCCAATGAAGCACACACTGATCTGTAATAGATGTGGAAAACTCAAGGCTGGGAACCTTTGAGCATTGACTAAAAGGTTCAATAGGTAATAAAATCAATGGGAAATTCTTGTCTCATTTTCAGAACAGGATTTGAAGATCATTACTT
The DNA here is from genome assembly GCA_013400635.1 of Hypocryptadius cinnamomeus. Lineage (NCBI taxonomy): Eukaryota > Metazoa > Chordata > Aves > Passeriformes > Zosteropidae > Hypocryptadius > Hypocryptadius cinnamomeus. Next base: position 29,868 of record VYZP01009709.1, read on the forward strand.
CAAATGCATTTTTCAACTGGGAATATGAAGCATTTATATAATGGAGAATTAGTTTTTCCATGTTTTCCTGCAGACCTTCCAGGCAGAGATAAGAACATCCTTCCTTATTTTCCCCTTCTCTGAATCCACTTCATTCTTCTGTTCCGTTCATAGACATTTTTTATTAACCATAACCTCCAATTTTTTTCTATTTTTTAATCTCTATTGCTTACTGTATTCATTAGCAGGTGAGCATATATTTTTATAGAGCATGCATGTACAAAAATAACATCAAAAATATTTTAAAGTTATATGCAGAAGCGAGAGTGTGGCAGAAATAAGCTTGCCCATGCAACCTCAACTGATTTATCTTGAGAATATGCGTTTTGATACATGCCTTCATTACATGATCATTAACTTTTTTTTTCCATTGCACACCAGCCGTTTCAGCTTTCAGAGTGGATGGTGTTTACTTAATGAACAGCTGTTCAATATTTACTGCATTGTTCATGGCCCCATTGTTCAATGGATGGCCTCATGCCATCTTTGTTGCACACTATTCAAACCCTTCTCTAAGGGACATTAATTAACCTCCCCATGAGTTTTCTTTTATGATGCTAATCAGTATAATTTTGAAAGCTTTACAAATATTAATTATATCCACAGTATCCATGTGAGTTTTATGCACATCCTACAAACACAAGACTGAAGCGGAGAGATTACACTTCATAATATCCATGAATTTTGAGTATCCTGTCTGACACACCTGGAGTTTGATTTCATTGACCTAAGTTGCAGTTGGGAGTCTTTTGCAAATCTTCCAATATGTTTCCCCAGTCTGAATCTGGCTACCAAAAATATGAAATACATTCCTTAAGCAGCAATCTATGCAAAGCTTGTTTTAATTTACTTCTTCAATAACATATCTAGAGCTGAGATGGGAATTCAGTGTTTAGAATTGCATTCTTCATAATGAGGCTCTCCCTTTCTCTTACTAAAATCTTTTCCTCCAGCTTTACATTCCTTCCCAGTTTTACAACAAATAGGTCAGGAAGAGAGCCATATCTGTGGTACAAACTCCAGAAAGACACTCTCCATCCTCTCATAGGAGCAGAGAACTTAGAGCTAGAAACATATGGACCTCTAACTAAAAGTTGCCATCATACACAGGTAAAACTTGAGAGCAGAATTCCCTACTCTTTGATGCCTAAAATTTTAAATGTTCATAGTGTCTCATTTCACCCTTCCGATTTTCCCTGTTATTGATTCCATGCCCAGGTAATTGCCCAGCGGAGAAGGACTTGGGTGTGCTGGTGGATGAGAGATTGGACATGGCCCAGCAATGTGTGTTGGCAGCCCAGAAAGCCAAATGTGTCCTGGGCTGCATTCCAAGCAGTGTGGGCAGCAGGCGAAGGGAGATTCTGCCTCTCTAAACTCTGGTGAGACCCCACCTGCAGTGCTGCATCCAGCTCTGGGATCCTCAACACAGGCAGGACATGGAGCTGTTGCAGCGTGTGCAGAGGAGGCCACCAAGCTGATCAGAAGAAAAGCTGAGAGAATTTGGGTTGTTCAGCCTGGAAAAGAAAAGGCTTCAGGGTGACCTAACTGTGGCCCTACAGTACCTTAAAGAATCCTACAGGAAAGAAGGAACAAGACAATTTACAAGGTCATGTAGTGACAGGGCGAGGAGGAATGGGTTCAAATCAAATGAGAGTAGCTTTACATCAGATATTAGGAACAAATTCTTTACTGTGAGGATGGCGAGGCCCTGGCACAGGTTGCCCAGAGCAGCTGTGGGTGCCCCATCCCTGGGAGTGTTCAAGACCAGGCTGGATGAGGCTCCAAGCAACCAAGTCTAGTGGAAAGTGTCCCTGCCCATGGCAGTGGCTTGGAACCAGATGGTCTTCAGGGCCCTGTTCCAAGTCAAACCATTCCATGATTCTATGATTCTCTGAATTTCCTCTCTAGTTTTTTGTTTTCCTTCAGTTCTCCCTTACATCCCTGAGTTCTTGTTTCTTTAGATATATTGTTTCAGTCCAGCCCTTTTCTTTCTCAAATTTAGCTTTTGTTTCTATTGCATCCGAGCACAATTCCTTCTTTGCATTTCTGTGACAGAATAAGGTTTATAGCTGAATACAGATAATTGTTATAAAGAATATAATGTCAGACCAGTTCCTTACTCTCATTTTAGTGACCATATAAGTCATAAAGTCCACCTTTTTTTCTACCACTATGAGCTGAGGCATGCTCAGTTCTGTGGTGTCTACTGAGTAGAGAAAGATCTATGGACAAACAGACACCTGAGGATGCTTTGGAGCTTTTAATCCCTAAAATTTAAGGTTTCTTAACTGCATCTTCATTGAAGTATGAAAATAACCTCTGAAGGTATACTTTTATTTTACAAACCAGCCCCCTGAAAATTTTAATTTCTCTTGCCCTAAGTATAGGGGCACTGGCACATTTCAAAGCCTGGATTTCAAGAACTTCAAGGACATGGGCAAAAATACTTTTTTTCCTTGTATCATTCCTAGAAATGGCAGAACTGTTTTGGCAGGAGCTTTCCAGAAAAGTACAGCCTGGGACAGCTACTTGGCATGGAAAACTTCAGTCAGAGCAGTTACAGTTTGGCACTATTATAAGTGGAGAAAATCAAAGTTTCATAATAGGAAGTATTAGGTAATTTTAATAATAGGCAGTTCTATCACCTATAAAACCTTTAAACATAAAAAAATATTATTTGTGTAAACAAATATCAAGAAAAGTCCTTTTAAAAAGTGTCCTAGTGGAATGGAGTAAAAACAAACATACAAAAATGTGAAATATCACATCCTGACTCTGAAAAATAAAGACACATATACTTCTCCACCTTAACACAGCATGTGTGTTGAGCTTTCTTCACCTCGGTCCAAAAACAGAAGAACAAAAAACATAGCTTTAATCTGCCAGAAGATATTTAAAAAGGTAAATATTCAGTTAGAGTCCTTGAGCTTCCTTGCTTCCCTGTATTAAAGTATGGCTAGTCTAGGGCCTAACTTCTGATATTTTTGTTGGTTCTTTTAGCTTAATGAATCTCCAAATAATGTGTTTAATTTTCTGTGTACTGCAATCTGGGTAAATGTCTTTTTACATCTCTCTCTCATTTTTCCATTCTGTCAGTAAAAAACCTGTGACCCTTGATTCCAGTCTCATGGGCCAGGACTTACCTCAAAACTTTTAAATGTCTTTCACCGACTTTTGAACAAATTTATTACAAAGCACTCTCCTGGAATTAAATACACCAGTGATATTCAAGGAATATCAATTGAGAGTGCTTAAGACAGTTGAAAATCACATTTATTCAATAGTTCCTACTTTCTAAAGTCAAAGAGGGTTTTATGACTGCCTAATCAGTCTTGGATAATGTTCTATAAATCTTCCACAATAATTTCTGGATTATTCACATAATTTTTTTACTTTCTAGAGAACACAATTCAGAATCATATTCATTCTGGATGTAAAATCTTCATGTAATGACAAATGTACCTCATCTTTGGAACAATGGATTTAGCCATGAAAAACAGACAACCCAGCACCAGCCCTACATTGAAAGAAAACCCACAAAGTCTGTTCTGTTGTACTAAGGGCAGCAAAGGATTGACTTGAATAAAAGTGATCACAGGCTGTGTGGATAGCTCAGAATTCATATCAACTGGCAGAAAATCCCTGGGATAAAAAGAGTTATCTATTAAAGGGTTATATAGATATATATGATATAATATTACTAGTATATATTGCTTCTATTGTTTACCATAATCCTAGGCAGTAAACTCACAGGACCTTGCTGGTTTAAATAAAATGCAAGAATGAACTGACTGAAGGATACATTTTAATAGCCCTCTGTCAGAGACAGTTAACACACTTGCACTTCTAACAACAGCATTTTTATTAAATCTTTATTATGTTGTATTAAAAAAAGTCCCCTTAGCCCTCAGGTAGTTGGTTGATGGTGAGTTTTCAAATGAAATATTTATGAAGTTCTTTGTTTAGAAGTTTAATTGTATCTTCAAATGACTTTCATATGTTTATATGCTTTACCCTCCCATATAAATGCCATATGATGCTCTATCATACTGTCCGGAATAGTCATTATGCATTTCACCATCACAACTGTTACATAACAATAAGCAGAAAAAAAGGACAAAAGGATAACTAAGTTAAACCAGATCTTATACATACTTATTTTGTTGGTAACACAGATTGTATCTCCAACAAAATGTGTTTCTAATCATGTAACATAGCATAGTGCTGTAACACTTTCCATATTTAAACTTTTGGTCAATGTATAATACTATAAAAGATACGAAAATGTACTCTGCACTGACCTTCCTATTTCTCTGCCATGGGCAGAGGGAAGCAGAAGACTCTTATGAGATTGGGGCTAGAATGAGAAGACCTAAGGAATGTTACCTAAAAGAAATTCAGTTTTGCTTTTATAACAGCTCTGGAGATCTATCACTCCTGTGATACAATATTTAAGGAAAAAGCATGGCTTAGGAGCTTTATTATCCTTCCAAGAAATGAATGACAATTTTCAAAACACTTTCTGGATTTATCAGCTAAAAGGACATTTTCTAAACTGAAAGTACATGGGTGATTTGTCTCACTTCATGTGAAAGTAGTGCTGCATTAAATCTGACCCCACTGTTTCCAACAATGCTATTCAAGTGCCCTCTGTAGAGCAGATTTTGGCAGTCTCTACTATTAGTCTTCAAAAGGTCTAGGCCAGTTAGATGACATGATGGGAGATCCCAAATAAAGGTGTGCACAGATATATCCGTGGAGGACATCAACCCATCCACTGGTGCAGCCCTTTTCTGACTCACAGCTAGGGAGAGAGATCATGAAACCAACTCAATTTATTGTGAAAAGTGACACCCTTCTCCATACCTTGGGCAGACTGGAGAGTCACCACAAGATGAAAGCAAAGGAAAGAAAAGGGTATGAGAGAAATTCGAAGGAATAAAAGGAAATTGTAAATTCATTACTTGGGATGCTTGCTTGTAGTTGCCAGAAAGGATGAGGAAGGATATGATATCTGTGGTTTACATGAACCATACATTACTATTATGTAATCACAGGTTTTAATACAGTGTTGGTTCACAGCAGTACTCAAACACCCTCTGCAGATTTCATATTTGTTGTTCAAGTA